>JAHWFO010076786.1:0-27306 GCA_023313115.1 Rhysida immarginata | reverse complement strand
TGGGAAGATGACATTATCAATGTCATCAAAATTGACATCAAGGATATATCTTGGATTACGATGCCTTTTCCTATGTAGAGAATGTTTTAGAATGCCAGAGACTAAAGGCAGCACGGTTATCATGATTTGCCATAATAGGCAGCACGGTTTTCATGAGCTCTTGAACATATTTCCCGACACGGGTTCATATCGAAATCATTATGAATGGAGTAATTGCGAGCAATTCTCCTATCTAATTGTGCAATAGTCCTTAGGGTAATGTTCTGGAAAGTTTGGAGTTCCTTTCATCTTGTCTTGCAAATCGTAGCCCAGACGGGCATGCCATATAGCAAGATGACACGAACAATTATTTCGTATAAGAGTAGTTTGTTATCAACACTGAGGGCACTGTTTCGACCCAACAGAGCAATTAAACTAAACTTTGCTTTTTTGGCCTTATTCATCGCTTAAGTCACATGCACATTCCATGATAGTTTTGAATCAATAACAACGCCAAGGTATCTATAATTATCAACCCATTCCAAGTATTTGCCATATAACTTTGCCATATAATTTGCCATCCCAGAAATCAAACAATTAATTGAGCAAAGGATTAAGGTTAGAAGGCAGTGGTACCGAACTCGTGATTCATGGCTTAAGACCAAGTATAATAGGCTCACTAGAAGAGTTCACGAGGAGGTAAAAGCACTTCGTAATGACAGGTGGAGCGATAAAGTTAAGAGTCTGTCGACCCACGATAACTCTATTTGGTGCATGGTTCGAGCCTTGCAAAACAAGAAAGCCATTAATATCCCACCCCTGATAGCCCAAAATGGCAAATTCATCACGAATGATGATGATAAAGCGCAGCTTATTGCAAATTTACTTTCAGAACAGTTTGTCACGCCTACTGATGGTCGGCAAATAGGACTTGATATGTCTGAGAAAGTAAAATCCTGCATAACTGGCTTCTATAATATTCACGGCAGTGAATTCCCAAAACATAGCATTGATGTAAATGAAGTCCAAAGCATCATTAAAAATTTAAAAACGAGAAAAGCTCCAGGTAAAGACTCTATTAAGAACAGTGCTTTGAAAAATTTACCTCAAATTACAATTCAAGATATTGCAAAAGTGATTAACGACTGCTGGAAGAACACTTACTTCCCGGATGCTTGGAAGCAATCAGTTGTCTTAAGCATTCCTAAGCCAGAACAAAATCCTCCAAATCCTGTTAGCTACAGCCCCATCAGCTTGTTACCATCAATCTCCAAAATCCTGGAAAAAACAATTCTCAAGAGATTCATTGAGTACTGTGATGCCAACGATCTCATCCGCGATGAACAATTTGGCTTTCGCACAAACCATTCCTGCCAACTCCAAACATGGAGGCTCGCAGCGGATATCAATGAGCCCCTTAATCTCTCTATGTATTGTGGGGTCGTTTTCCTCGATGTACACAAAGCCTTCGACCAAGTCTGGCACGATGGTCTTATTTTCACTCGTAAAATGATTATGGATGGATTTCCTCAAGATATAATTACTCTGATACACTCGTTTCTCTCCAACAGGTTCTTTCAGGCCAGATTTGGAGAAAGTCTATCTCATATGTATGAAGTAAAAGCTGGTGTCCCACAGGGTTCAGTTCTGGCCAGTATTATTCAATTACTTTATGCGAGACTTTCCAAGTCCTTCCAAATGTAAGCTCTTTTTTTACGCAGATGACGCTGCTATACTGACCTGTGCTCGTCAACCAGCCGTAGTAGTCTCGCGGCTGCAGAAGGCTCTAAAGGAGTGTGAAAGCTGGTTTAGCAAGTGGAGGCTAAAATTGAATGTAGACAAATGCAAGGCGATGTTTGTCTCCAAGAAGAGAAAGAGATCATTAGATTCTCTAACACTATATGGCAAAAAACTGGACTGGGTTGAAACTTATAAATATCTTGGTGTTGTTATTGACTCTAAACTTACCTGGACTCCCCACGCAACTTTTGCGTTGAATAAGGCCAGGAGAGCCAAGTTTAGCTTGATTGCTCTGCTGGGCCGGAATAGTGCTCTAAACATTGATAATAAACTCCTACTCTATAAGGTCATTGTTCGGACCATCTTGACGTATAGTATGCCCGTCTGGGCCAGAATATGTAAGACTAGGTGGAAAGAACTGCAAACGTTCCAAAACGTTACCCTTAGGACTATTGCGCAAAAAGATCGGAGAATTGTTCACAATTCCTCCATTTATAATGACTTCAACATGACTCATATTGGCAAATACGTTCAAGGGCTCATGGAGTCCATGCTGCCCAATATAGAAAATCATAGCAACGAGCTAGTCTCGGGCATTTTAAATCATCCTATGCATAGAAAGAGATATCGTGATCCAAGGCATATACTTGATATTAATTTTGAAGACATTGATAATGTCTTATTTCCAGATTACTGGACTTCATAGGTCGTGTTTTATCTAATACTAGTGGTCTGCTTCTAGTCTAGACAGTCGTCAATCAAAATCACCTCCAACCAAGAGGGGGTATTTTCTCCTTCATATTATGGATGACTTTTATGGGTTCATCACGCTTCTTAACTACTTCAGTGTAATTCCCTGGGCATTTATTTAGGAAGGGTGAGATTACGGAAGCTTAGCTTCAAGTTCCACATGAATAACGTTTCACTACACTGCTCGATTGTCGATTGTCGTCCAGGCACAGTCACTTTGAGGTGTAGAAAAATAACAGTAGTAGTAGTTTAGTGTGCACATCAATGACTATGGCAAATTCGTTAATATCTTGGAAATATTTTAATAAACCTAGGTGGAGAGGCTGTCCACTCTTGTCCGATGCAGATATGGAGGCTCGTTGAAGACCTGAGCACCCCCCTGAACCTATCCAGGTACTGTGGGGTGGTATTTCTCGATGTCAGTAAAGCTTTTGACCCAGTGTGGCATGAGGGCCTTGTCTACAAAATGATCAGAGACGGGTTCCCTGCCGATTTGATCTTCAAGGTGAAATCCGTTTCTTGACGGCAGATCCTATCAAGCCAAAGTTAGAGAAAATCTTTCCACACCCCGTGTTGTTAAGGCCGGTGTCCCTCAGGGTTCTGTCCTCGGGCCTGTGCTATTTAATTACTTTGTACATGATTTCCCGAAACCCGATAATTGTAATCTGTATTTTTATGCGGATGACACTGCCATTATGACATGGGCACACCAGCCGGCTCACGTTATCACTCGGCTGCAGTGCGCCTTGAAGCAGTTCGAAGACTGGTTTAACTGCTGGAAATTGAACTTTAACGTCGGAAAGTGCAAGGCTTTGTACCTCAATAGGAAACTCAAGAATCCCCCAGATTCTCTTGTTCTGTTCAATAAGAAACTGGACTGGGTGGACAACTACAAGTATCTGAGAGTTATCATTGACTCAAGACTCTCATGGAACCAGCAAATGTCCTATGCTCTGAACAAAACGAAGAGGGCTAAGTACAGTATCATAGCTCGCATTGGTCGCAACAGCGCCCTCAGCATTGACAACAAGCTACTTCTCTACAAATCGATTATCCGGACCATACTCCTCTATAGCATGCCTGCGTGGGCGACTATCTGTAAAACCAGAAGGAGTGAACTACAGTCATTCCAGAATGTTACCCTGAGGACCATTGCTCAGCTGGACAGAAGGACGGTGAAAAACCAATCCATCCACATGGATTTAAACATGGCCCATATCGGAAAGTTTATACAGGACCTCCTTTTGATTATGATACAGAAGATGAAGGCCCACTACAGTAAACTTGTGAATGGGATACTGAAGAACTCAATGAATATGAACTGGCATACGAAGTATCGTTAACCGAGGCACGTTCTTGACGTCAATTTTGAAGATATTAGCAACGTCTCTTTCCCGGAGTACTGGAAGATGTTATAATCTTCTTTCTCCTTGTGTTTTCTATTTCGTTTATATTTTGTTTCTGACAATCGTCAATCTTATTTTCTTTTTTGTATAATATGGAAGATCGCTTGGGTTGGTTAGGCTTCTTGACTACCTCAGTGTATTTCATTTGGAGTTTATTCTGGTTGGATGAGCTTTGTGAAAGCGCTGCTTTCGTCCCATCCTAACAAATGTACACTTCACTGTTCGATTGTCGATTGTCAGGCACAGTCACTTTGAGGTGTAGAAAAATAACAGTAGTAGTAGTTTAGTGTGCACATCAATGACTATGGCAAATTCATTAATATCTTGGAAATATTTTAATAAACCTAGATGGATTTCGGGAGAGAAAAAGGTCAAATGCCTTTTATGCAAAGCAGAATTAAAATATAATAGCAGCACCTCGGGCATGTTAAAGCATTTGAAAGTGAAGTTACCATAGAGTCCCCTCTGTAGCTTTCCGATTACAACAAATCAACATGGACTTTTTCTATTTCCCGCCCAAAATCAACGAATTTTTTCCAGCCCAACAGACAAAAAGTAGCCCATTTGAGCGGTAACCCTATCCCTAATAGGAACCCTATCCTGGACACTGTAAACAACATTATATGCCAGATCACAGAAGAGATGTCGATGCACCCAGTCAAGAATGATTCCTTTTTCGCTTTTGTTTTTTTATTCGACAATCGAACAGTGCAGGGAAAACGAGACGAGTGGTCCGAAAGCAACGCTTTCACTGCCATACTCATCCAGGAAGTAACCAGGGGTAGTACACTGAATTAGGCAAGAAGCCAGATGAAACCTAGTTAAGTCATCCAGAGGATAAGATGGGGTCCTTTGCTATAAGGACGATAGAGTTGATTGTTGATTGACGAGGGGCACGAGGAGCTATGAGATCCAGTATTCGGGAAAGATGGCCTTTTGGATGTCGTCGAAATTGATGTCCAGAACGTGTCGAGGCCTGCGATGCCTGAGGAAACTTCTAAACGTGAGTGGGTGTTCCAGAATATCTGCAACCAGAGGATTTGGATGGTCCTTGATCTTCGGAAGCAACTTCTTCAGCGACTCCTGTACATAGCTACCAATTGGAGATATATGGAAATCTTCAGCAATAGAAATATTTGTTGCGACTCTCCTGTCAAGTTGGGCGATAGTCCTCAGAGTAACGTTTTGGAAGGTTTGGAGATCCTTCCATCTGAATTTGCATATTGTAGCCCAGGCAGGCATGCCATAAAGAAGAATGACTCGTATAACCATCTTGTAAAGCAAAAGTTTGGTATCCACTCCAAGGGCGCTGTTTCGTCCCAGAAGGGCAACTAGACTGAACTTCGCCTTCTTGGCTCTATTTATCGCATAGGAGACGTGGTCTCCCCAATTTAGCCTGGCATGTACCACCACACCGAGGTATTTATAATTTTTTACCCACTCGAGCTCTTTACCAGAAAGGAAGAGGGAACTCGGGGGTTTTCGAAGTTTCTTCGTAATGAACATCGCCTTGCACTTGTCAACGTTTAAGTCGAGTCTCCACTTTGCAAACCATTTCTCGCACAGATGTAAGGCCTTTTGTAACCGTGATATGACGTGAGCGGGATTTCGGTCAGTAGTCATGATGGCCGCGTCGTCAGCGAACAGACATAGCTTGCAATTAGTAAAAGTTGGGAAGTCATGGATGAAAAAGTTGAACAGTGCAGGGCCCAGGACAGAACCTTGCGGAACAGCAGCATTGACGTCACAAGGATTAGACATGGATTAGCCAATCTTGACACGAAATGTCCTGTTTGACAGAAAGGAACTAATCAAGGTAATGAGTTCGTCCGAAAAACCGCAAGTAATCATCTTGTATGAGGCCGTTGTGCCAAACCTGATCAAATGCTTTACGGACATCCAAAAAGACAAGACCACCATACTTGGCACAGTTAAGAGGAGTGTTTAGATCTGCAACAAGACGCCAGATCTGAAGTTGGCAGGAGTGACCTGGGCGAAAGCCAAATTGCTCATCACGAACGAGATTGTTTGCTACACAGAATTCGTCAAACCTCTTCAGAATGATGCGTTCGAAAACTTTTGACAGCACAGGTAGCAAGCTTATGGGTCTGTAGCTGACAACAAGAGCAGGGTTTAGACCAGGCTTTTGTATGGTAACTATGACGGACTCTTTCCATTGGTCGGGGAAGTAACCATGTCTCCAGCAGTCATTCATGGCTTTGGTAATGAACGAGACAATATTAGAAGGCAGTTTTTTATTATTATTTATTTTAATTCAAAGCTCTGTTATTTATTCGATTCATCCTGTATATTTCACTTGCTGTATTATAGCTATCTCACCCGCCATTCAGGGATTGGCTTGTCCGCCATGAATTCCGGAGCCATGGCTCACTTATCTTCTAGATCTCCATTTGTCCCGTTGATGTTATTTCGAAACGCGATGGCTGTATTAAATTTCAACCGTAGGGATAGTCCATAAACCACGTGGTCAAAAAATAACATTTTTTACTTCCATCCTCCCCTCTGTGGCCGAGTACATGACAGGCAAAAGCACAATTTATCCTGACGGAAGATTTGAAAAAAACGAACGTGCGTGCAAAGTTTGCTCCAATTGTACGGGAGTTTCTGGCTACTAAAAAGGTCGTCGTACACAAACATCCTCCTTACTCTCCAGATTTATCTTCCTGTGACTATCACCTGTTCCTTAACTTGAAATTGCACCTAAAGGGGACCACCTTTCATGGCATTTTGGACATTCAAGCGGCTGTGACCGAATATTTGATGCACATTGCAAATACAGACTTCCAGAAGTATTTTAATGACTATTATATTCGTTAAAAATTCTGCTAAAAAACGCACGATGACACAAAATAAAGTAACTACAAACAAAATTGATAGTAAAATATTGTACCAGATTATGACAAATTACCAAAAATAAAAAGGTATGAGGATAGTAGTAATAAATCTTTAACCACAACAGAATTAACAGAAAAATACGACCTGGATGCGCATTTCGAAAGCCAGGTTTTCATCATTCCGCTGGAAAAGGGAGAACACGAGGAAAAACCAAAGCGAACTAAAGTAAAGACAATCGAACAGTGAAGTGTACATTTTTTATCAGGTTGGAAGTAAGCGGTGCTTACACGCTTCTCACCCTTTCGGAATAATTTCCACATGAAATACACGGAAATAGCCAAGAAGCCTGACTAACCCAAAGAGGTTTTCCACATTATAAAAAAACAAATAATAAGATTCACGATTGTCAGGAGAGTGGGAGAGGATGGTATAACATCTTCCAATAATCCAGGAAGGAAACGTTGCCTATGTTTTCGAAGTTGACATCAAGAATAAGCCTCGGTTTTCTATACTTTGTATGCCACTTCAATTCCATCCGGTTATTCAATATTCCATCCACCAGGTCATTGTCATGGCTCTTCATCGTGTTCATCAGGAGATCTAGGACACACTTTCCAATATGAGTCATGTTCAGATGCGAGTGGATGTAAAGAATTTTTACGGTCCTTCTTCCAAGCTGCGCAATGGTCTTCAGAGTAACATTCTATAACGACTGAGTTCACTCCATCTGCTTCTACATATAGTCGCCCACGCAGGTATACCATAGAAGAGGATGGTCCGAATCACTGTCATGTACATAGTAATTTATTGTCGATGCTGAGGGCGTTGTTTCTACCCAGGAGACCTATAAGACTGTAGTTAGCCTTCTTCGCTTTGTTCAGAGCGTAAGTTACATGACGATTTCAGGAGAGTCTTGAGTCGATGGTAACGCCAAGGTACTTTTAGTTGTCAACCCATTCGAGTTTCATATTGAATAGCACAAGAGAATCCGGGGGACGTTTAGGCTTTTTGTTGAAGTACACAGCTTTGCATTTTCCGACGCCAAGGTTCAATTCCAGCAATTAAACCAGTCTTCAAATTTTTTCAAGACTTTATCATTCGGCTGCAGAATGTCTTGAGAAGTTCGAGAACTGGTTTAATTGCTGTAAACTGAACTGTAACGTCGGAAAATACAAAGCCATGTACTTCAACAAAAAACTTAAGTGTCCCCTGGATTCCCTGGTTCTGTTTAATAAGAAACTCGAATGGGTTGAAACTACAAGTATCTTGGCGTTGTCATCGACTCAAGACTCTCCTGAAATCGTCACGTTACTTTTGCTCTGAACAAAGCAAAGAGGGCTAAGCACAGTCTTATAGCTCTCCTGGGTAGAAACAGCGCCATCAGCATCGACAATAAATTACTACTGTACAAGACAGTGATTCGGACCAAGACAGTACAAGACAGTCTTGTACAAGACAGTGATAGAAAACCGAGGCAGATTCTTGATGTCAACTTCGAAGACATTGGCAACGTTTCCTTTCCGGATTATTGTAAGATGTAATACCATCCTCCACCTCCCCCTCTCCCACTCTTCTGATAATTGTCAATCTCTTTTTTGGTTTTTTCATAATGTGGAAGACCTCTTTGGGTTAGTCAGGCTTCTTGCCTATTTCAGTGTATGTAATGTGGAATTTATTCAGGAAGGGTGAGAATCGTAGAAGCGTTGCTTCAATAAGGGGAGGGGGAAAAAAGAAAAAGTTGTGTGCTACAGGACACTCCTGTCAAGTAACAGCTGGAAACAGACGCAGCATACCGCAAAAAAAATAAGACGACTACCAATCAATAAAAACATGGCTTAAGAAATGTTTGCAGTTGAAAAGAAAGCCAGAAAGAAAGAAAAGCAAAAACTATGAAGATGACGACGTCGTTTCAGAAGAGCTATCACTAGAAGATCCAGGGAATGAAGTAGGCCAGAAACTGGAATTAAACAGGAGACTATGCAGTAATCTGAGTCCATGGAAAAACAAAACAATCAGGATGTCATTATATTGCAGAAATTATTTCCGTACATAAAGATAGCTGCACTGTAAAATGGTTGAAAAGAAATAAAGAAAGCCACAAATTTTTGAAGTCTCCAGAAGACATTACAGATGAAGATAAAATGAATGTTGTTGTGAAACTTCCTAACCCAGTCATGTGTAATTAAACATGTTAAGGTTTAATATCGATTTAACAGTTTACTCAATTCCAAAGGAAGGTCTAAACAATATGTGAATGTTTTTTTTGATCAATATATATTTAATACTAGCAAAGGTACCCGGCGTTGCCCGGGATAATTCCACTTGGATGTAAACAGAACAATCTCCAAAAATTAAATTAAATTTTGCAATATCTTAAAAATAAACCCATGAAAATGCTTAGAATTAATACAGTAAAAATTCTTAATGAAATTTCGAAAAAAAGGCTCACAATGGCTGGACCTCTCCAATAATTTCTTACTCACGTAATCTTACCTCAGATGTATACTTAGTGTTGTTGCAATTTCCACTCTTCTCTCGATGTGTTGAAGCAAAACTTGGCCATTCATCACTTTGTGCAGTCTAGCGCTCGCCGATTCTTCTATTTACTTGCTTCCCATTTGCTCAATACATCACGGAGCTAACTGTCGTCTTTCCACTCTTTCTCAATAGTCTGCTAACTCTCCATTATCTCCAGTTACTCATCATTTTTAAAGATTTTCAAAAAATTGTTAAGTACTAAGAACTCTCTTTTCTAAGAAAAGCCTGAATAACAGGAATTCTATGCATTGTTACAAATTGAAACTTATCCATTTTACATCATCATTTTATGTTCATTGTTATAATTCTTGGAAAGATTGCTTTAACATTACATCATCATTCTGTGCTCATTGTTATTGGTGAATTGCGCGTTGATACCATTGTTGATGCGAACACAATGGGCCTATTGTTGCATAAACTTTGCCTTGCATTGTTGGTCATGAGATATATATTGTTGGTTCATGCAGTGTGTTTGTGAATTGCGTGCTGATACCATTGTTGATACCTATTGTTGTACCAACTTTGCCTTGCATTGTTGGTCATGAGATATTTCTCATTAATATGCCTTGCCATAACCATGAATATCGATTTTTTATCGATATTTATTATTTTTCCGAAATCTGAGGTAGACAGTGACCTTCCTCATGCTTCGAAGGTCAAGTATGCGAAATTTCATCAAGATCGGAATAAAACTGTAGATTTGTATAAAAAACATACAGACAAACAGACCCACAAACATCCTTCTTTATATACATAGATTCCCATAAGTAAGACTATAGGAAATCATCCACATATTGCTTAGATCTTTATGCAGAATCAATAAAACTGTATACCTAAATGTGGATTTTTAATAAAACAACTTAAAAATTTGTGTAACTTCTTTCAAGTGAGTTATAACGTTGGTCCCAGTTATCCCCCTCAAGGGGTTAACTGGGCCAAAGTGAGGGATCTGATATAATATTTAATATCAAAATAAAAATTTAACCATAAAAATGCAACAATTTAGATATTTAATTTTCATGTGTAGAAACAATATTTCCTGTTTTTAAATTGTCTATTTCTATGTTTAATTTCAGGAAAAATATTTCTAAACATTGCAGTACCCAGGTAATCCCACTCTCCCCTTTTAATCTTTCTTTTAATGTTCTTTTAATCTTCTGGTATGTTTACTCCATTGTCGGACTGCTACATTTACTGAAGATACGATTTTTAGCCCCTTTTTTACATGACTTTGGCTACAGCCATCACCACCTAGGGCTGTAGGACATATTATTGGTAGAAATACGATTAACAATGGTCGAATTATAATGTAACAACGTATGATATTACAGTTGGAAGTAGAGTACTATATAGTGCCTTAGTTGGAAGGCTTTCTTAATAGGTGTTGCTACAACCTAAGCTTAGTATATTTTAACAGTCGTACAATGTAACAAAGCGTCAGCTAATATTATGTATTTGTTATTGAACACGCAACGATAGCTGATATTTTGTTACGTTGCACGATTGTTGATATTTATACAAGGTTAAATGATTAATTTGATTTCAAAACACTATTTTCCAAAGTACAGGGTGTTTCAAAATGAATATCAGGGGATTTTAAGGCTTCGTAGTATTTATTACATTCAACTTACAGTTATAAATAATACATCAAATTAAAGCGCAACTCGAACAGCTTTTCCTAAAAGTGTTCAATGTGAACACCGTTCGTCACACGGAGTTGATAGGGGAGTTCTTCCCAAACCTCGATGTGTGTGTCTACAGTAATTGTTGCAATAACTGCTCCATTCCTGTTTCTTAAGTCGGGTAGGTCAGCTGGTAGCGGAGGCACATAGACATTATCCTTTATGAACCCCCAGAGGTAAAAATCGCACGGCGTCAGATCGGGTGATCGTGGAGGCTATGCGAAACAAGCTATGTCATTCGCCCCCTTGCGGCCAATCCAGCGTTCGGGAACAATGACGTTTAACCTATCGCGTACTGAGTTACGCCATAGATGTACCAGCAAAACTTTTTGAGTTGCTCTTTCATTTGATGTATTATTTATAACTATTAAATGTAATAAATAGCACGAAGCCTCAAAAACACGATATTCATTTTCAAACAACCTCTATTACACATAAAACTATAATTGATACATAAAAAGAACTGTAAAGCCACCAAATTTTTCTTACAGTCTACAAATGCTTTGTGTACCCCTCCGGTCATAAGACACACGTCCAATAACCCCTCACTCTCTCCACTGTTTCAGCTAACACCCTTGGTCGACCGGTGCTTTTCCAGACAACCAGTGTCCTTAAACTGCCGATACCTCCATAAAATGCTTTGTTTGCATGGTGATTCTTTTCTGTACTCTCTTTCGAATGCATGCTGCACTAAAATAACAGACGTGTATCTCGAATATTTCAACACAAACTCTTTCTCTGTTTTCTTTGGTTTGTTTGGTATTAACATCCTTTTCAACTGCTATGGTCATTTCAGGACGGTATTATATGGGCCGCAAATTTTGTTTCGCAAGGGTTCTTTAACGTGCAGCCGGCAAACGACTATACAGGACTTTACTTTCTGAAAGAAGTGCATGATCTCAGGATTTTCCCTGGAAAAAATCCTCGTCGTCCTCAGCCGGGTTCGAACCCGCTTCCTCGGGCTTCAGAGGCGATCACGCAATCACTGAGCCATTAAGGCCGATCCTCTCTCTGTTTTGTAGCCATTTTGTAAAGGCACTGCACTCGTGCTGCAAACTGGTATATCACGATGCAAACTTGGTGAGTTTAGATTTTTTCATGTATTAGTTACATTTTTATGTGTAATACTTTGGAAAATACAGTGTTTTGAAATTGAATGAATCATTTATAGTACCCTGTATATTAAACTTAGCCTGAAGCCAAAGTCATGCATTGGAGGAGCCAAAATTCGCATCTTCAATACATACAGACCAGAAAATTAAGATCATACTCGTGATACAGTTGCACATGATGCTGCCCAAGGATCAAAACCAAATGGTGCACTCGATTGGCAAAATTGAAGTCCATGCTGTTTCTGCATTTGAAAGGAAACGATCGGAAAGCCAGGTTAGGCTATATTGGAAGTAGGGACGGAGCCAAGAGAGGCCAAATCGAAACCACGTCGTTTATGAAAGCTCTTGAACACCCCACCTTGTGCCCAGTGACTTCTTTCTCTGTCACCACTTGAAGAAACTACTTAATGACAGACGCGCCAAAGACGACAATGAGGTGATTAGTGAGGCAGGACTTTTCTCAAGAGCCAACAAGAAAGTTTTTCAAATATGGTCTCCCCCAGGTCATCTATCGTTTTGAAAGATGTGTCGCCTTATGTTAGATTTATGATAACGTAAAGAAGGATTAAGCTCACGACCAGTTTTTGCTTTCATTGCATTAGTTTTTCATAGTGTCACATAATTTGGATGAGGGGAGATTGAACTCCATCCAAACCCCAGTTCGCCGCATGGAAATTTAGCAGGCGAAAGATAGGACGAGAGAGAGAGAAAGATAAAGCAGACGACAGAGAGCAGTAGAAGTCTGGGGGAGAGAGCGTTGGTCATATCGAAAAAGAAACTTTGTGGAGTGGATGCAAAACTACCAGATAAGAGGAATCGAGGAAGAAAGCGGGAGATTGGCGTGCTGACTCTCGTTAAAGAAAGGACGAAGAGCGAGCCAATAGGAATGTGACAAGAGAGACGGAAGAGAGGTAGCAGGAAAAAGAAAGTGACTCGATTTATTGATGACGAAGGGCAGAAAAAAGAATTGTCCAAGCCCACCCGACCTTGTTGAGAACCCGGAGGAGAGACTTCTAGTCGAGCGCACGCACAACAGGTTAGGCTTTCTTCTAATTGCTATATTCAGGAAGCCACGAGTAAACCTCTTTGGCTACCTGCCGGGAGCCACAAGGGGAAGGAAGGCTGAGGACACAACAATTAGGCTGTCCGCCAATGAATTTGGCGTCAGAGCTCAATAAAAAGGCTACGACAAAAACTTACCTTTCGCCCACAGAAGATTCGGGGCTTAGAGTCAACCAGTCAGTTAAAATAGACGACGAGCAGGCACCTACCTTGCATGAAAGTTCGGTCTCACTTACTAGCAACGGTGCGGGAAACTCTGTGGAAGAGATATGGCTTCTCGTTCTTGAGGATAATTCCATAAAGGAACAAATACTAAAGGCTGTTGGATCCACAAGTGTTCAGACAGCTTCAGATGAGGCTGACGTTGGCTGCATTAAAATGAAAAGCTGTAGCAGCATAAGCGTGCCGCTTGCCGGTAAGCAGGGCGTAGCACGTTGCGAGGCTAGCCAAATTCATTGCAACAGTAAGCGAGCTTTAAATATGATAGAAGTTATGCATTAGCTGGCATAGAGTATAAGGAATTGCCTAACTAATGCTTATTGTTTTTCATCCATTCATAGGTCTTTTACCATTTACCTTGCTTTCTGAGGCCTCATTGTATTTAAGGGTTCCAGTGATCCCCCCCTCCAAAAAGGATTGTACGACATTTTCTACATTGTAAGCAGATTCACGAGGTTAAGTCGGCCACGCCGCAGACATGGCTCAAATTAGATTTGTAGCGTAGTGGTTAAAATGCTATGAACTTGGTAATGGCATTTTTCAATTATATGCTTCAGTAATTTTTGAATTGGAAGTTTTAATAATAAAACCAACTTACTATTGATTTATCTCATGGCAAAACCAGCTGGTTTGGTTTATAACCAGTAGTAATAACTGATTTTATTTATTTATTAACACTTAAAAATATCACTTTCAATTGCCAATCTTTGCCACTTCTTATTTAACACCCTCCCTAAACTCTAAGCACGTTACAGAGGGCGAGGGCGGCTTGATTGCAGAGTGCCTAACTGCTGAAGCGGCATTTGATGGTAGTATTCGAAATTCTCGGTGTCTGTTTTTACACAGATTGGTTTAAAAAAAATTTTAAACAGAAAAGCGCTTCCACAAAATTGAAAGTTTTGCATTTTAAGTATTATTTTTTTGTTTGTTGTTTCCATAAGTTGGAGTTTCTCGTAAGAGGTGCAGTTGTACAGAATTAATCAAGGTTTAAAGCTTCAGGGGTCAGCGTCGGTCTCAGTCTTTCGAAGTAGCAGGAGAACCTGTAAGTAGATAGAAAGTAAGGATAGAAAGTAGTAAAATAGATACTCAGTCGCTCGTTAGTTTAAAGCATGGATGCGGAAAAAAGGTATTAGAGCAATTAGCGTTCCCCGTTTTCTCGGGAAAGCCTGTGGAAGACGCGGCATTATTTATTAAACAATTTCAGTTAGTAGCTAATTGTAAGGATGCAGGTCCTTTGGGATGTGCTAAAGTGGTAGTTGGGTCACTAAAGGGGGACGCTTTGTTGTGGTTTACCGAATTCGCATCAGGGAAGCAAATCAAATGGGAAGAATTGAAAACCGCGCTGGTTAAAGTCTTTTCAAAAGGTCAGACCCAGATAACCTTAAGAAGGGACATACTCAATTTGAAAATTAAGGGGAATAATGGAATGGAATATATTAGACAATATAGACAAATTTTAGGGGGTATCCAACAGGCATCAGAATTTGACAAGCTGTTATGGTTTTTGGAAGGATTATCCAAAAATTGAAAAGTCCAGATGAGATTAAAGCAATTTCCCACAGTAGATGAGGTGATAGAATATTTACAGCTATGGCACCAGGTTCAGGATGGACCTGTGGCAGCGGAAAGGCAGTTTGAGGATGAGTCCATGGAAATAGAGGCTACGGAGATAAAGAAAGAAAAAAAGAAAAAAGTTAAATAATTTGCTTCCGGTGTAATAACCCTGGACACATTAAACGGTTTTGTAAAGTTAAGGTATTGGAAGTTAGTTTTGTAGAATATAAAGATCAAGGAGACTTCCGTGTGGTTGTCAGAATGATAAAAAATAAAAGAATTAAAAGTTTGCTCGACACGGGGGCAAAAGATAATTTCATTAGTAAAAAGCTAGTAGAGCAGACTGGTATTCGAAGTAATCCTGTGTCGACAAAGAGGCATGCTGCCTTCATAAACGGGCTGCAAGAGGTCATTGGGGCAGAATCCCACAACCTGCCAGTGAAAATATGTACTTACAGTTATACTGGAAATTTTAATGTACTGCCAATAGAGAAATATGATATGGTATTAGGCGTTATGTGGTTTCACTGTGCTCAACTAAGTTTTGACTGCAGAAAAAAAAGATGTCGGGTGAAGTACAAGGGAAAGGAGTATTGCTGCCAATTTGTCATCATCAAGAAGATGAGTTGCAGCAGATATCCTCCTGTGGAGTTATTACACGTCATAATCAAGGAGCCCGAGGTCCCGGTATTTGCAGTGTTTGCTAAGCAAGATAAAGAAGCTGTGAGCAATGAATTTAAAGAGTTAATTGAGCAAGTGAACCCAGAGTTCAAATCGCTGGTAAAAAAATATGAATTCCTTTTCCCTAACGAGCTACCAACGGGGCTGCCACCTAGTAGAGAGACAGAGCATGAGATAGAACGAACACAGGATGCGGCGCCATTTGACTCCCCACTATACAAGTTGAGTAAAGACAAGGAGGAAGAGATATTCCGTAATATTGAAAAGCTGCTAGTTAAGGGCCTAATCAGGCCATCGACCTCAGAATATGCATCCCCAGTCCTGTTTGTTCCTAAGAAGGATGGAGGACTGAGGATGTGTAGGCTACTGATTTTAGAAAATTAAATAGAATTGCTAGAGACAATAGATATCCCATACCACGAATTGACAGCTTAATTGATAAGCTTACCAACGCGAAATTTTTTACAAAGTTGGATATCCTAGACGCCTATTACCAAATTAGGGTAAGAGAGTGGGATATACCTTTAACGGCATTTAAAAACGCGTTATGGGCTACATGAGTTTATGGTAATGCCCTTCAGGTTAAAGGGGGCATCAGCTAACTTTTCAAAGGCGCTGAACGAGGCGTTATGAGACATCTTAGATCAGGGAGTAATATCATACTTTGATGATATTTTGATTTACGCGGAAGATTTAAGAGAACTGAAGTCTTGACAGAGCGGGTGCTAGCGAGATTAAAAAAACATAAGTTTTTTTTGAAGCTGGTGAAATGCAAGTTTGGAGTTAGGGAGGTGAATTATCTAGGTTACCACTTCTCAGGGCAAGGAAGGTCGTGTGATATCAAACTGGTTCAAGCTATTGAAAAGTGGCCAGTGCCCAAAAATCTCCAAGTCAGGTCAATTATGGGGTCGGTACAATTTTATAGGGCATTTATTCCGAAATTCTCGGAGGTCGCTGCCCCATATTTCAGTTGCTGCAGAAAGGACAGCCATTCATTTGGACCAAACAAAGACTAACCGCGTTCAGGATGTTGAAAAATGCGTTGGTTCGGCCACCTATACTAAAAGTGTTTTCACCAAACAAGCATCTGCATATATTATCAGATGCATCAGAAGTGGCCATCAGGCTAGTGGCCCTACAGATGCATAAGGGGAAGCTGTTCCTAGTCACTTTTGAGTCCAGGAGTTGGAGAAAGAAGGAGCAGCGCTATTCTAACTATGAGCGGGAGTTGATGGTGGTACTTTATGCAATTAGATGCTGGACAGCTCTGACATGGTGTACACTGATAACCAGGCGGTATCGTGTCTTCTGGCCCAAAGCAAGCTCTCCAGGGTCCAAATGCATGTGGTCCAAAGTTTGTTGGAGCTGCCCGTTTCTTTACATTATATAAGGGCAGATAAGAATGTATTTGTGGACGCGCTGTCTAGATATTTTGGCCAGGCTGAAAGCAAAATAGCGTCACAAATCCCTAGTTCTTGTGAACGGGCCCCGGGGACTGTGTCACAAAATTTGGATGAGGGGAGATTGAACTCCATCCAAACCCCAGTTCGCGCCATGGAAATTAAGCTGGCGAAAGATAGGAAGAGAGAGAGAAAGATATAGCAGACAACAGAGAGCAGTAGAAGTCTGGAGGAGAGAGCGCTGGTCATATTGCTAAAGAAACTTTGTGGAGCGGATGCAAAACTACCAGATAAGAGGAATCAAGGAAGAAAGCGGGTGATTGGCGTGCTGACTCTCGTTAAAGAAAGGACGAAGAGCGAGCCAATAAGACCGCGAGAAGAGAGATGGAAGAGAGGTAGGAGGAATAGAAAGAGAGAGAGGGAGAGTGGTATAATTTACCAATGACGAAGAATAGAAAAAAATTGTTAAAGCCCACCAGACCTTCCTGGGAACCCGGAGACAAGAGGGACTTTTAGGCGAGTGCACGCACAACAGGTTAGGCTTTCTTCGAATTTCTATATTCGGGAAGCCAAGAGTAAACCTCGTTGCCATGTGTTTCGCCGGAACCGAGAAGTTTTTCCCTCCTGGGTACCACAAGGGGAAGGAAGGCTGAGGGCACGACAATTAGTCTGTCCGCCAATGAATTTGGCGTCGGAGCTCGATAACAAGGCTACGATGAAAACTTACCTTTCGCCCATGGAAGATTCAGGGCTTAGAGTCAACCAGTCGGAGAAGGAGGTCGCAGTTAACGTAGAGGATGAGCAGGCACCCACCTTGCATGAAAACTCGGTCTCACTTACTAGCAATGGTGCGGGAAACTCTCTGGAATAGATACCGTTCTCGGTCTTGAGGATAATTCCATTAAGGGATAAATACTAAAGGCTATTGGATCCACATGTGTTCGGACGGCTTCAGAAGAGGCTGACATTGGTTGCATTAAGACGAAAAGCTGTAGCAGCATTAGCGCGCCGCTTGCTGGTAAGGAGGGCATAGCGCGTTGCGAGGCTAGCCAAATTCATTGCAACAGTAAGCGAGCATTTAAATACGATAGAGGTTACGCGTTAGCAAGCATAGAGTACAAGGAATTGCGTGGACTTTATTGCCAAACTAATGCTTATTGTTTTTCATCCATTCATAGGTCTTTTACCAGTTACCTTGCTTCCTGAGGCCTCATTGCATTTAAGGGTTCCAGTGATCCTGCCTCCAAAAAATGATTGTATGACGTTTTCGACATTGTAAGCAGATTCAGTAGGGTTATTCGGCCATGCCCCAGACACAGCGCAAGTTAGATTTGTAGTGTAGTGGTTAAAATGCTATGAACTTGGTAATGGCATTTTTCAATTATATGCTTCAATAATTTTTGAATTGGAAGTTTTTGTAAAAAAAAAACTTACTATTGATTTATCTCATGGCAAACCCAGCCGGTTTGGCTTATAACCAATTGTAATAAGTTATTTTATTTATTTGTTAACAATTAAAAATATCACTTTCAATTGCCGATCTTTGCCACTTCTTATTTAAGATCCTCGCTAAACTCTAAGCACATTACACATAGCAATAATTTTATGTCTAAAAGCCGTAAAACTACAGGTGTTTTTTAAAGAATAGCCTAGATATAAAACCTTATATTTCTACAAGCACCAACCCCAAATAAATGATACTTCTATAACGCTAACAGCCGTGCTCCAGAGTTTCATAAGACTACAGCTAGATTCCGCTGCTAGAGCTGAAACAAACGGTACTGTTAGTTGTTGAGAAGATTACTATGCAACAGAAACGATTTTGCTCCCATATCGAGCACCTCTCTCGGAAACAAATGGATGAACACGCGCTTAAATTGGAACGATTATATGCTCACAGTAAAGCGTCCAAGTTTCGTGGAGATATGTGGCATACGAGCAGGATTGTGTCCCTCGAATTTAGCGCAAGCTCTAGTCTTTCGATATGTGTATTGCAGCGAGTGTAGGCCTTTAAAGCACTTACAATTGTGGCGAGTGAGTGCCTACATTAATAAATATAATTTAAAATTTGGTCACTTTTTTGAACTCCCGATTTATATATAAATACGGCAAAATATTTTTTGTTATGCACTTTTACCTGTGTTAACGTGGACGAATACGCATGAAACTTATATGGTTGGAAAGTGCTCTAGATGTGCACAATATATTTTGTTTGCGTATTTGTTCATGTTAACACTGGTAAAAAAGCGTTTCAAAAAAGGTAGCATTAAGGAACAGGTTGAGCACCATATTTGTCAACGCATATAGCATTACCTTTTCTATTGTTTTTTTTAAATAATAAATACCAAATTAACTCAAATCATTGTTGATGTTCATTTGAATGCATTAGAAAACCGTATGACAAATACTCTGCAGCTTTTGAAAGTAACGAACTGATAAAGTTTATTAATAAGCAAAATTAAGGCTAAAACAATTACACATATATTTTTTCTCTCATAAATGTGATCGAATTTCGATCATTGGGGGATTCTAGTATAATAAAATACACAAAAGTTAAAGAAAATGTAGCTAATTTTCAATGTTTGCCATTAACAATTGAAGGCTCCCTAAAAAAGGGATCTAACCACCAAAAACTGTTTTTTTCTGTACATCGAGGCTTTACAATACGTATTAACGGAAAACTTTATCCGATTAGTTCCGCCTAGTCATCATTTTCATAAAAAATGAAAATGGTAAATAATATACAGGGTGGGCCATAAGTCCATTACCACACCTTGTACAATTCGTGTTTGTGTAAATTGACCAACAACCACCATGTGGGGACATATTAGGCCCAGGGGGAAATCATATGGTGCAGGTGACCGGGACGGTGGCCATCTTGAAAGCCACCATCTTGGATGCACTGTAGGGTTTTTAATGGGAAGGGGGTCAAGGAACATGATTTCGGGTTAGAATTTCCCAAGGAAAACGATGGTGCAGTCCGTTTGTTCTTATCTTAGTTGAATTATTGAAGTGATATCACTATTGAACTTGAAGAACATATACTCAACAGTGAACTTCACCATGATATTAGGTTTGGTTTGTTTTGGTATTAACGTCCTTCTCAACTGCCATGGTCATTTCAGGACGGCGTTATAGGGGCCGCAAATTTTGCCTCGCTAGGGTTCTTTAACGTGCAGCCGGCAAACGATTACACGGGACATATTTTGCAACGGCTTTACTTCCCTTCCGAAGGAGTGCGTGATCTCAGGATTTCCCCCCTGAAAAAATCCTTGTCGTCCTCGGCCGGGGTCGAACCCGAGTCCTCGGGCATCAGAGGCGATCACGCAACCCCTGAGCCACCGAGGCCGATACCATGATATTAATCCTGAACACAATATTAATACTAAACTTATTGAAACATTAAATGACACCCTACAAAGATACCTTACAGTTTACACGAGAACAGATCCCACACAAAGACCAGGTTTACCTAAAATAAACACAAACAGCAAAACAGGGAAAATTTTATTTTACATGAACGCATATATCTTACCACAGTACATTGAAAAAAATCTATCTATAGAATACATACACCTACTTATTTACACTGCGGCTCTTACAGTTATATCCACACTGGGTAGGAAACCAATCCATCAACACACACAAAAATTATACATCTAACAGAAACCTAAATGGCAAAAATGGATTGAGTCTGAGATTGACGAAATCCGCAAGCAGTTAGGTAGACTTACACATACACTAAAAACAACACTTCATCAAAGCAGAACAAACGCCCCAGACAGTTATTTAAGAAAATTAAAACGCACACCAGACATGAGCAGCACAATCAACACATTACAGAATATATGGACACATTAAAACAAAAGTCAGCAGCAAAAACACAACGCCTAAAGAGACACAAAACATGCACTCAGCGCAAACAGCTGAACAAGTTATTCGCAAGCAATGAGAAGACATTCTATAAGCAGTTAAACAAAGATTATACACACACACAAAACACTGGTCTACCAACACAAACAGCACTCCAACATTATTGGTCGTCTCTTTTGTCTGTCTCAGTTGAACATAATAGGGAAGCTAGCTGGATCAGGGAAGAGGAGCAATTAGCATCCTCACCTGCCACACATGCCTTATACTGACATAACAGCAGATGAACTCACACAAGTAATTAAACGTACTCACAATTGGAAGGCTCCAGGTGTAGATTGGATTCAGAATTTCTGGTAAAAGTGCTTCACCTGTTTGCATCTGACCCATGCAAAACATCTCCAACACTTTGCAAACACCACAGACATTGCCACATTTCTTCACACAAGGAATAACATACATGATACCAAAGTCACATAACACTACAGATCCCACACAATATAGACCTATCACATGCCTGCCTACACTTTGCAAAATAATTACTTCCTGTATCGCAAACAAAATTTATACACACATAGACAGAAACAACATTCTCACTGAGCAACAAAAGGGATGCCGTAGAAATCACATGGGCCTCCTAATAGACAGTGTGGTCCTACAGCGAACTCACAATAAACATCGACACCTCCATGCAACCTACTTTGATTACAAAAAGGCGTTTGATAGTATCCCACACACATGGCTTTTATATACACCACGATTATATAAAATAAACCCTAAACTTATCACATTTTTAGAAAGTACAATGCTGTATAGGAGAACTACACTACACCTCACACTCAACAGTGAAACCATCACGACCGACAAAATACAGATAAACCCACTCTGAGCCCACTCTGGTTTTGTCTTGCACTAAATGCACTTTCAAACAGACTGAACAGCACAACTTACGGCTACACGATTAAACACAATAAAAGCTGTCACTACACGCTTTCACACTTACTCTACATGGACAACAAATCTACGCCTCCAAACAAAAACACAATTGTACCAGTTACTGGACATTACACAAACTTTTTCAAAAGACATACACATGCAATTTGGGGGGGACAAATACAAAATTATTTACATTGAAAATGGAGTACTCAGGGAAGGGGGCTTCACATTAGAATAACCAGATCACATTGCTGCTATGGAAAGTGACGAATTTTACAAATATCTAGGATTTAAACAAGCCAAACTTCTGGAGCACAAATAAATAAAGAATACACTCACTAAACAATATATTCATAGGCTAAAGACAATATTTAAAACACGTTTAAATTCCGGAAATTTAATCAAGGCCATCAGTACTTATGCCATGCCCGAACTCTTGTACTCCTTTGGAGTCATACAGTGGACACACACAGATCTTGAGGGACGTGAAAGGAAACAACGTAAACTGCTAACAAAGCACAGAAAGCACCATCCACACGCAGCTATTGAAAGACTCACCCTGCCTCATTCAGAGGGAGCAGAGGTCTTATTGACATAATAGATCTACACCAGAAATAGACTCAGTCACTCAGAGAATTCTTTTACTCTAAACAACACACATCACCATTTCACAAAACAGTCTGAATGGCTGATACAAAATACACACCTTTGAATCTGAACAACGTGCAGAACACCCATAACATTCCTATATATCGCAGAGGAAACCATCCAACACGTCATATCCAGTTTCAAAACACTCACGCAGACAGATTATTTACACAGACATAACCAGGTAGCCAACATCATATATCAACATCTATCTAAGATACACAAGCTACGGGACATTCACACTCCATACCAAAAATATATCCCAGACACTGTCTTAGAGAACACCACACATAAACTATATTTTGACAGCTATAATCACTGACAAAATTATCCCTCATAACAGACCAGACATTACATTAGTAGATAAGGAAACAAAAGTGAATTACATAAATGATATCGCCATCCCCAACACACACAATTTACAAAAGATATACACTGACTAAATCACTAAATATACGGATCTTGCACACGATAAAAAAAGCCTATGGGGAGTTAACAGAGTACACATTTTCCTATCGTTCTTTCTGCCACTGAGTTTATTCTACACTCGCTACACAAAAGCCTGTCAACACTAAACTTAAACCCACACTTATACAAAGCCTTACAGAAAGCCACAATTCTAACACCCGTCACATAGTAAGGAAATTTCTACACCCAAACATCAATACCCCCACGTGTGCGTAAATTTCCCTCCCCTGCATTTGAGTCCCTTGGGCTTGTACCTCTCTTGGGTCCGCCTCTGGTATTGGACAGACAGTACCGACCCCCAACAGACGAATCCACACGGGGTAGAAAGAGCCTAAGAAGAGGCAACATTACAGAGAGGTATACGGGAGTTATGAAAAATATCAATAATCTGTGAGATTCTGTTACTGTAATACAATTGAATTAGCTTAAATTCTGGATCTATATTTATTAGTTGGGTGCGTCCCTTTCCTAAAAAAATTAACGTCTGTGGGTTTCTTTTGGAGACTGGGATACGAATCCCAATATATTGTAGGGTTCGTGGGACCCATAGTCGTCCGTTAAAAATAGCAATTAAAAGATTAGTAAAAAATTACGTATAATGTGCTGCAGATCAAAAGTTTTGGAATTGACCTTAAAGGTGTCGTCAACAGATAATTTATTATATAAAAACTTCCTATAATTCTCAATTTTCGAACGCAAATAGCGAAAACTGTGAGTTGGTCCTGAAAACCAAATCCATATACCGTACATTAATTTTGGAATTATTATAGAACGATAAAGTGTCATAAAGGTTTTGGGTCTGATAAAAAAGTTGGTGAGCCTTTTCAAAATACCAATTCTTTTGCTTAGGTCAAGAATTTAATCCTCCAAATGCAAAGAAAACGAAAGAGTGGACTGAAAAACAATATCCAGAAATTTAAGTTTGTTTCGATGTTCTAAAACCTGGTCGCCCAAGCAGTCTGCATAGATAAAGTCAACAGTCTTACGGGAAAAGGTTGTACAGCGAGATTTGAAGCATTCAGCAACAAACCGTTCTTGATTGACCATGTAAAAATGTTACCAAGCATTTCATTCAATGCATAACAATCTTCCCAACAGCGAATTCGAAAAAAAATCTTCAAGTCATCTGCATATAGTAGACAACGAACATTATCTTTATTTACAGTCGACTCTAGGCCAGTAATATTAATATTAAAAAGTATTGGTCCGAGCAGAGAATCCTGAGGAACTTTATTACGGATTCTCCTAGTTTTGTTGATGGTATAATGTCCGTTAAGAGTAAAAAAATCTCTCAGTTAGTGGGGAAGAGAACCAATTCAGAAGGCCGTCGATAAGCCAACATATTTTAATTTTGCCAGCACAAGTCGAATGTTAACTCTATCGAACGCCGCCTTCCGAAAGTCCAGATAAATTACATCAACCTGCTCCGTTGTCCAAATGATGAACCAGGTAACGTGTCAGGTACGATAAATTACTGAGAACTGAACATCGGCTACGGAAAGCATGTTGTTCATCTGGTAGGTAATTATCAACGAAGATAGTAAGTTGACGCGCAATAAATGCCTCCAATAACTTTGCCGGATAAGTGATCAAAGTTATCGAGCTATAGTCCTCAACCGTTTTTAGATTCTTGACCTTAGGAATTGGGAATATCCGAACTGTTTTCCATGAAGTGGGATATTGTCCCAAGGACAAAAATTTATTAATTAAGAGGCAGATTGAAACAATTATCGCCTCCAGGCAGCCTTTAAACAAATATTCAAGAATGCCATTATTGTCCAAGAATTTGGAGGCTTTAGTACGCTTAGCTAAATTTACTATGTTATCCTCGGTAATTTTTGGAATAGATAATTTCGTATGAATACCACTCCAAAAACTCTGTAATTTCTGCGCATCTGTTTCAAATGAGTCATCGTTATTCATTATGCTTTCAAAATGCGTTGCGAGATCTTCTATGGATACATCCACTGAAACCGAAGGCTTCAGTCTTTATTTACAAAGAAGGGTCTTTGTGACTTCCCAAAAGTTCGTAGGATTAGAGTTAAGACTCTTTTCTAATGTCGAATAATAAAGCGAATAATCCTCCTTAGAGGTATTTTTGAAAGCTGTTCTAGCTAATTTAAAGATGTTATAGCGTTGAGGAGATTTATCATTTTTATACTTATATAGAATAATAATAATAATAATAATAATAATAATAATAATAATAATAAAAACAGTGAAAATCAGTTGAAATTATAACAATTCTGTATATGGAAATTAAAGAGTTGAGATTAACCCCAAACGGATGTTTCTAAGAAGATGTTTAAAATATTGAAGGGAAGGTGCATCATGAAGTTCTTTAGTTAAGGACCAACAGATTATTCCAGAAATTGATATTCATCTCTTTAAATAATTTAATGTATAAAATGGAATCATTATTTTATTTTTTCACGTGTATATCTCATGACCAACAATGCAATGAAAGGTTTGCGCAATATAGATAAGTTTCCTGTTATTCAGGCTTTTCTTAGAAAAGAGAGTTCTTTGTACTTAACAATTTATTTATTTATTATTTTTTTGATCAGTAAATGGAGGGTTAGCAGACTATTGAGAAAGAGTGGAAAGACGACAGAGGAAACACTCCCTTAGCTCCGTGCTGTATAGAACAAGTATTAAGCAAGTAAATAGAAGAATCGGCGTTCGCTAGACTACAAAAAGTGCTGAATGGCCAAGTTTTACTTCATGACATCGAGGGAAGAGTGGGAATTGCAACAACATCAAGTCTACATCTAAAGTAAGATTACGTGAGTAAGAAATTATTTAGACTAGCAGTGGCATCCTTGGAGAGGTTCATCCATTGTGAGCCTTTAAAATTTTTTTTTCGAATTTTCATTAAGAAATTTTACTGTATTAATTCTAAGCGATTTCATGTGTTGATTTTTAAGATATTGGAAAATCGAATTCAAAAAAAAAAAGTCCGAGCTACGCTGGCGTTATCACCTAGCTTATTCGGTAGCACATCAGATCCAAACATTTCATAAAAATACATTTTGACTATATTCTGTGGGAATGTGTATATTTTGGAAACTAATATGCTGATAATGCGATAATTGAACGTTCGTTTTCAACAATTATTAATAATGAGCATAAAATGATGGTGCAGTGACAGAACATTAATAAGAGAGCGTCTACTAATGAGGCAAAGGAGTCACGCTGTCTACCTTGAGCTCCCTATCAAACGTCCAGACGGCTGGAAAAAATTTATGTGTTTGGAAAGGAAAGAGAAAGAACGAGTATTGGTCAGAGAAACTCTGCAACTATAATAGAAAACGCTATACGTGCATTTGAAACATCTGAACAACGGGAGTTTTGAATAGAGCAAGAGGGCATAAGACCTTCTACGTCAAGTTAAGAAAAACCTGAGTCTAAAGTATCTGGTGATGCTTCGTAGTGGTGAGGCAAGTAAAGAAGAGTTTAAATAAAATCCCGGTACATCACCTAGACTTCCCGTTTTTCGAGTTTTCGTAAAATAGATAGCCTCTTCGTTCTGTGTTGTATTGATTGTGTTATTATTTAACTAATTGGGAGGTATAATTTAATTTTTTGAGATTGTTCTCTTTACCTACAAGTGTAATTATTCCGGGCAATACCGGGTAACTCTGCTGGTCTTTCTATATATATAAAGAAGGATGTTTGTGGGTAGGTTTGTGGGTTTGTTTCTGATACAAATCTACATTTTTTCCGATCTTGATGAAAATTTGCATACTTGACCTTCAAAGGACGAGGAAGGTCACTGTCTACCTCAGATTTCAAAAATATAATAATTGTTGATAAACAATCGATATTCATGGTTATGGCAAGGTATATTAATGTGTAATACCTAATGACCAACAATGCAAGGCAAAGTTTGTGCAACAATGCTTATCAACATGGTATCAACACGCAATTCACAAACACTCTACCCGGATCAACAATATATATCTCATGACCAACAATCAAGGAAAAATTTGTGCAAAAATAGATATCAACAATGGTGTCAACACGCAATGCACCATCACTATGCGTATCATTCTTCTTCTGCAGAGCTCTACCCATGCTCCAAATGGAATTGTCGCGAGCCGACAAGCTTTTTAGCTTGTCATTCCAACAAGCGTCGTTACTCACTTATTTCTTCCTGGACTCTTCGTACTAACCTGTTATATTTGGTTTTTAGCCAAAGTACACGATAACGTTGCCAAACGGGTTCTGTTTCTTTTTGCGATCAAGTGTTGGATTCCTGAGGTAAGTACAATTCGATGAAGAGATTTATTTTCCAATGGATAGGATGAGACCTACGACAATCGAACAGTGAAGTGTACATTTGTTAGGATGGGACAAAAGCAGCGCTTTCACAAAGCTCATCCAACCAGAATAAACTCCAAAT
>JAHWFO010076783.1:31615-58869 GCA_023313115.1 Rhysida immarginata | reverse complement strand
TAACTGTTGCCTAAGTAATTATAAGCATTAGTTATATTACAGCTTGGCCAATTAAATTTCCAATTTCAATTGTAAGACATTGTTAATTTTACTATGCAACAATATCTAACTGTTATCTAGAAATCGGAAATTTAACTTTAGTTAGACAGATTATATCATTATTAATACTCGCTCTGTATGAAAATACTAGCAAAGGTACCCAGCGTTGCCCGGGATAATTACACTTGGATGTAAACAGAACAATCTCAAAAAATTAAATTAAAAATAAACACATGAAAATGCTTAGAATTAATACAGTAAAAATTCTTAATGAAAATTCGAAAAAAATCTTTTTAAAGGCTCACAATGGCTGGACCTCTCCAAGGATGCCACTGCTAGTCTAAATAATTTCTTACTCACGTAATCTTACCTCAGATGTATACTTAGTGTTGTTGCAATTTCCACTCTTCTCTCGATGTGTTGAAGCAAAACTTGGCCATTCATCACTTTGTGCAGTCTAGCAGTCTCCGATTCTTCTATTTACTTGCTTTCCATTTTCTCAATACATCACGGAGCTAAAGGAGTGCTTCCTCTGTCGTCTTTCCACTCTTTCTCAATAGTCTGCTAACTCTCCATTATCTCCAGTTACTGATCATTTTTAAAGATTATCAAGAAATTGTTAAGTACTAAGAACTCTCTTTTCTAAGAAAAGCCTGAATAACAGGAATTCTATGCATTGTTACAAATTGAAACTTATCCATATTACATCATCATTTTATGTTCATTGTTATAATTCTTGCTTTAACATTACATCATCATAATTCTTGCTTTAACATTACATCATCATAATTCTTGCTTTAACATTACATCATCATTCTGTGCTCATTGTTATTGGTGAATTGCGCGTTGATACCATTGTTGATGCGAACACAATGGACCTATTGTTGCACAAACTTTTCCTTGCATTGTTGGTCATGAGATATTTCTCATTAATATGCCTTGCCATAACCATGAATATCGATTTTTTATCGATATTTATTATTTTTCCGAAATCTGAGGTAGACAGTGACCTTCCTCATGCTTTGAAGGTCATGTATGCGAAATTTTATCAAGATCGGAATAAAACTGTAGATTTGTATAAAAAACATATAGACAAACAGACCCACCCACCCACCCACAAACATCCTTCTTTATATATATAGAAGATAGTCTACATTTCAAACATTATTTTTGCATTGTATATGTAAACCATATTTTCGGACTGAGGGAGAAGTTTTGTAATTGACACTCAAATGAGTTTCAATGCAGCTGAATATAAAAACGTGGAATTTCTTATCGCATATGTCAAAATCCGATTGCTATTACCTTAAGGTCAATTTGACAGCAACCTTATAATCTTTAAGCGGCAAAATGAGTTCTAGACATTTAATTTCACCTTCCCTTGAAATCCCCTCATAAACACCAGCTAAACTTCTTTATAACGAAATAGAAAGGACCAGTTTTTTTTTTGTTTTTTTTTTAACTTTATGTGTGCGTGCCTGTGTGTGCATATGCGTTTTAAATTAAAGAGGCTCTCTATAAGGTGGTGGCTGTAATATCACATTTCGTTTCTATACAGTTTTCCCCTCCCTTTTAATGTAATGCAATAGAAGAGGCAAACGCTTATTCACTTTGGATTAAGATTGCGAAATTTGTATGTCATAAGCACAAGGAAATATTGCTATAGGAATACGAATGTCAGGAGAACAAATATTTTTATTAACACTTTCACATATTTACTAATTATAAACGTCAATATAAGAGCATATTTGGCTTTTAATAACTTTTTAGATAAAAAAAAATGTGAAAATGAGCCTTACAACTAAATATTTTATTTTTTATTTTTACTGATTAGCGCAAGAAGAAAGTTTAATTATTTAAAGTAATATTAAAAATTTAAGGGAAAAAAACCCCGTACATCTCCCTATTGCACTTGGTGATGAAAAATGAAATTTTAATTAAAGCAATACTTACTGTATACATTTTACTATTTTAATTTTAATATAGAAATATAATATTTTTTATATTTGAGTTTAAAATTATGTTTATGCTAGATGTTTGGTCAATTTTTATTTTATTTTTTATTTTTATTTTTAATTTTTTTAATTTTATTTTACTTTTTTTTAGCTTTTCATTTAGGTTTTTATAATTATTCTTTCAACAAAAACTTGAATTAAGTAAATAAATAAATAAATAATTTTTTTTTATTTACAACATAGAAAGCAGTTCCCAATATGGGGTAAGCGTATCCCCAGGGGGTACAGGAAACTTGTCCAGGGGGTATACTTGGAATATTATATAACTATATTTTCCTATTGAAATATTCCAAACGGAGTTGGCTATGATAAGCATGCACGATTTTATGATAATGTAAACTCGGTAAATAAATAAAACAAAGTTGGCATGTCGTATGACACGTATGTCATGATTCATATTTAAAAAAAACCAACTGCAAATGAGAATGTTAGGCTTATATTAAGATTTTTTTATTTTGTTGTCAATGATTTTTTTAATATACTAGATTGAATTTAGTTTATTTATTTATTTTTTTCCTCTTTATATTTTATTATAATAAGCTTATATAATCAAACCTGTTGCTTACAATGCATCGACTAGTTTCTTTATATTAATTGTTCGTAAGTGAATGCGTATGGTAACTTTATTTCCTTTCATTATAGAATAAAAAAAGGCCGAGGCTATTTCTACGTACTTTAATTCTTAGTCTGCTGTGGTCTTAGACAAAGCAATCAAAATAATAGAAAACAACCTAAAAACAAATAAAGTGGAAATAAATATAATAGACGATATTATAGCAAGTTTAAAAATAATAAAAACCCAAAACTATTTTGAATTTTATGAACAACAATATGGACGTTTGCCCCCAACTGATATGTCCAACAGACATTAGCCCCAACGGATAAAAGTCCCGTTGTTTTTATTTATAACTTTACAAAATCATCCATTTTCATATATACCGTCAGTATTCTGCTATAATGCGATCCCCATTTTTTGATTCGTCGCTAACTTAGGAGAAATGAAATATGCAAGAATGTACAGAAAAATCTCTTATTTTTTACGATTTGAAAAATGTATAACCTGGATCTATACAATTAAAAAAAAAAAAAAGAAAACTTCAAAGGCTTGATTCATTATCACCTGTTTCTACAAAAAGTTCTTTAATACAGTACAAATTAGTGATGTGAAGATCCGGATATTCGGATCTTTTTTTCGGACCTAGGAGATCTGAGATCCGGATCTTGGATCCGAGATCCGAAATTCGGATCCTATATCAGGAAATTGTGTATATGCAAACTTTTTCTGAAAGCAGTTTATAAAAGCTTTTATTAAGTGATAGTCTAGTCCTCTTAAGTCCTAATTAGTCTTAATACGCATCCAGCGAAAGGATCCGAAATCCGGATCCGATATCCGAAGTCCGAGATCCGAGATCCGAAAATCCGGATATTTTCAGATCCGGATCCAACGGATATCACTAGTACAAACGCTGATTTATTAAAAATTAATACAAGATTATTTAATTTTGAAGAAAAGAAAAAAATTTATCTTTATTTTAGTAAACAATAAAAACACTTCCACATTTCACCTACAACTTGTGTACCCGCATCAAGACGTTAATGAATTTTGTTCATTTGGAAAACCTAAAAATATAATTGTGGTTTTCAAGATCAGAAGGGTTCAATTAGTTACTGTGAGGTGCTCCTAGGAAATATTTATATCTTGGTGATTGAGTCACCAATAGTACAATACTTGCATATTACAAAGCACTTAAGCCAATGGGCTCTTTGTTTTAATGGCAAGAATTTTGTTTACAAATTCATGCCCAGTTCAATTCAGTTCGTTCAATGTAGGCTAAGCTATTTCTACGTACGTGGAACTCCCGGTCACGTTGACCTATCAGGACAAAGCAACTGTACGTAGAAATGGACACTCATGGAACTCCCTCTGACGGCTATCTATTTCTACGTACGTACGTGGAAATAGACACTCCGATAAAAAAAAGTACATTAAAGAGCCAAAAAAGTTACGGGGACCGAAAAAATTTTGGCGTAGGCGTTTCACTTCTGGACATTATTAAATCCGTCCAATATAGCAAACAGTGGACAATGAATTATAAAGAATATGGATTAAATGTTGGTCTAAAATATTTAACATTCACTCGTTATCATTTTCTTTATTTTTGGGTTTAATTTCAGGGGTCGTACGCGTTTAATATATTAAATAACTAGATAATAACGTGGAAATACTGTCGAGGTAAATTTACTCACATGTAATATTATTTGCTTTTCAGCTTTTCAAATTTTGGTATTTATCTTACTTTATTGTTTATTCTTTAGGAATATGGACAAATAAATAAATAAATAAATAGTAACCTATATTTTTTAAATTGTCAGCATTAATTACTTTACCACGGTAAACGATATCATTATCACAGATGACTATTCAAGCAGGTAATAAGCTTTATTGGAAGGCGTGCATACTTTGTAGAGGAATTCACGTTGATATTTGATAGTAGAATTATAGATTATAAGTATATACTATAATATTGCTGTGAAATCTTTTCATTATGTTTACTTTTATGTATTATTATGTTTACAAACTTCGGGACATTGCTTGACTGCAATGCGATTCAAGAAACAATCACATTAGTTCCACTCCCACCCCTCCACCCCCACCAAATTTGGCACCTTCAGACTTCTGGTTATTCCCTAAATTGAAAGAGTGGTTGAAAGGGCACATTTCTTTTGGGATGCCAAAGTTGAGGTTGCTGTGCGACAATGGTCAAAAGCAAGCCACAGTTTTTCTTTCAGTGTTACCAACTTAGCGGATTTTACACTTAAATTATGCAAAAATTCGCTAGAATCCGCTAAAAATTACAAGAAAACAATAGAATCTAGTGGATTTTTAGTTTGGTTTTAGCGGGAAAAATTTTTTTGAATTGGCAACACTGCTTTCTTCATGGACGCTTTGAAGAAATGGACTTTGCGTTTGAAAAAATGTGTAGCTATAAATGGAGACTATGTTGAGAAGTAAGTCTGAAGTTTTCATTAGAATGCAAACAATTAGTGAAGAAAAAAGCTTTTCATCAATGACGTATATTAAAGATAGACCCAGAAACCTGCTGCCATACTTGAAGCCAATTGGGAAAGCTCCACCTTCCAGAACTGTCATGGCTGAAATTGAGTGAAGATGATGCAAAACACATGGCTAAACGTGAAGGTAGCTGATTAATAATTCTTTCACACGCCGATCACGGAGTGATAAGTTTATCTTTTCGTTAACTTTGTATTTCAAATATTTTATTCTATTTTATAAACAATTTTTTGATCATGGTTTCAATTTTAATTTCATCTTTCAGTTACGTATTTTTTCGTGTCTTAAGAACAATTGTACGGGCAACAACTTTGAGGAATGGTTTTGAATTAATTATTCCTCGGACCCAAAATCGGACCCAAAATTATTATTAAAATAAATTGAAAAAAATTATCTTTCATTGTTTCTGCTAGTTGCTGCAGTTTTTCATTGGGAATATCTCCCCCAGCTGCACGTAGTTCGGCAACTGAATTATATTGCTTACCATTGGCAAAAACTGCCCTCTGTGGGATTTAAATTTGGACTGCATGCTGGCCAATCTAAAGTTGTGATATTTTGGTTCACCAACCATGTTTTTGTTGCCTTTACTTTATGGCAAGATGGATTGTCTTGTTGAAACAGCAGATCATCTATGAGATTATATTGCATGAATGGATAAAAGTGAACTTGGATAGCTCTTTGGACCGTCCATGAATACTTGGTGGCATTCATGCTCTTCTCATCTGTTCAACCGTTGCTTATGGTAACAAAACCAATTTAGCAGTTTTCAGTGGTCGCATGAATGCCACTAAGTATCAAGAGCTACTCCAAGTTCATCTTCTTCCATTCATGCAAAGTAGTCTCGCAGTTGATCTGATCTTCCAGCAAGACAATGCATCTTACCATGGACCAAAGACAACAAAAGCATGATAGGTGAATTAAGATACCACAACTTTATTTGGCCAAGATCCAGTCCCGATTTAAATCCATGGGGTGATCTAGTGAAGGCAATGGCAAACAATACAATTCAGTTGCCGAACTACGTGCCACTTGGGAAGGCATTTCCAATGAAAGACTGCACCAACTAACAGAAACTAGCAGTTTCTATCTTTCAACTTATTTTAAAGAAAGGGAAATATAGACAAATACTAAAACCTTTCTAAGACCTCTATAGCATCAATGTTTCTAATTTTTTTTCAGAAAATGGTGTGAAAGTTCATGGTAGATGCTCATGTCCATTTTTTATTTGACGTTCATGCTAAAAAATTATTTTGATACGTTTTGTTAATAAAAATCTTGATATTTTGTAAGCCACTTTGGTAGTGCTTCAGTCTGGCCTTCTTTCTGTAAGGTGTCTCTTAGAAACATGAACAAATGCCTTATTTAGTATTAAGTTATCTGATTATGATGCTAGTTTATGACCAGAGAGCCAAAACTGCTATTTTAGCAGAAAACTCACTCTTCCCAAACTTGAGTAGACTGATCCCCTGATTAAGCTAAATTCCAAATAGAACCAATAGTTGGTTAATATATGAACCAAATACATAAACTCACTCTTCTTCAAAATTTTTAAATTTTGTTAATATACGTGAACCTAGGAACAACGACATATTTTATTTACCTTTTCCAAAGAAAAACATTACTAGCAATTTCCCTTTTTATAGAATGTTTAAATTTTGTAACATCATATCTGATATAATCGATCTAAATTTTATGAGTAATAATCAATATAAACAAACTATTGCTAAAAATATTACACTTATCTTATGATTCTTTACCTTGATTTACTGATTAATTTTGTTTACGTTTATTCTTTTTATTACTGTATAATTTACAAGCTTTATTGATTTAAATTTTTTTAATTATAATCACAATGATAAAAATGGTTTTGAAATATTACATTTATCTTATGACCATTTTCCTTGTTTATATTTAATATTATTATATTTATTCTTTTTTATATTGTATTAATTATAATTTTAATTCTTGTAAGCTGTTATTTGCAAGCATAGCCTGCTGCTTGCAAAATTGAAAAATTACAAATTACAAATTACAAATAAACCTCCTCGACACCAAAAGGTAAAAGAGAAATTGAAAAGATGGAGATCACTCACTTTAAATTTTGTTTTTTTACTCGGCTCGGTCACCAAAAACCATTTTTAAAACAAAATTGAGAATATTAAAAAAACATTTTTTTGTTTTTACTCTGAAAACAAGCGCTTCATAAACGTTTTATATGACTGTACTATTGAATGAACAAAAAATTGTAAATTTAAATGAGATATTTTCAATTACCATTTTGTCCATTTAATTTTCTTCGTATTTATTTTCCCATACTGAATAATTAGTAAAATGGTATTTTCCTCCTTTTAATGTAAAAGAAGATAAACAAAATGTAAATTATATAAAAAAAATTAGAATAATAAAAGTATGATGCAGTCACTAATCTTGAACTCTCCATTATCTCCAGTTAGTGCTCATTTTTAAAGATTCTCAAGAAAATGTTAATTTCTAAGAACTATCAATTCTAAGAAAAGCCCAAACAACAGGAATTCTATCATTGTTAAAATTAATTTTGTTTTATAATAATCAGAAGTGGAATGATATGAAGTCTTGTAGAAGCAATGGTTAAGTATGAAGTTTGATGAAGATCTGGTAGTCTAAAACAATAAGATAGAATATTTGATTTCATGAAAAAAAAATAATGGTCAAAACACAATATGAAGAATGTAGTAAATTATAATTAAATGGAGAAAATTGAAGCAGCTTTTACCATCCTTATTCTCAAAATTAAATTACATCATCTGGATTACACATATGTTCATTTTTTTGGAATTAAAATGGGTTACTCATAGAATGAGGCTCGTAGAATTATAATTAACATAAATCAATATCCCTTTGTTATATAAAGTCGTACTTAAGTCCCTTGAGTATCTGCTTTTAAGTTAAGTTTTATAGTTTTACATAATTATTAGCTTGTTTTTTACACAATTTATTAGCCAAATGTATGGAGCTACTCTTCTTAAAAGCCCAAGCAAATATCCTGACAATTCAGAAAGATATCGTCGATGGAATGGGTTGAATTTCAGTTGCTCTCAAAAATAAACTAAACGATAAGGGGTGTTCTCCACATTTTTACTTTTGGATCGGACATCAGTATCACCTTCTTCTCCTTACGCTGACATGAAAAAATGTTGACTTCATATAGGCATATTGACTTAAACATTATTTAGTAAAAATGCTCATATTTCATCAAATTGCAGGGTGTTGTCTCTACTGTAGTTTGTCAAGTTACTTGAAAATGGCATTGCATTAGCTTGAAAACCCTGCGTGTTATAAACAAAAAGCTTACGACACCTTTATATCTGGATGACTATACGTGCTATTCTCATACAAATGAACACAGATAAGTAAAAGAAGCCTCATAATCATATGCTACACCTACAATGCATTTCAAGCATTATATTTTACAGGGTGATCCTAAACATTATTTTTTGGTTAACTTTGTTGCTGGCCCCCTATTTGGCTTCGGGACAAAACCTTCGCTGAAATATATGAGGTGCAACACCCCTGAAGTTTCAGGATAATTAGTCAATAGTGTACAGACCAATCGAATTGATAACCTTCTTTCTTTTTGAAGTCGGTTAATATTAAAAGAAGGAAAAATACCATGTTACTAATTACACACTAAACACTCCTCTTTATTTATATTCACATACCGAAGTTGAAAAGCAAATATTGTTAATGTTACATCTAAATAGCAATTGAAACACTAAACTGTGCAATTTTTTGTTTTAAATAACTTTCTCGTTTTAAATAATTTTAAAAGAATCGATTAATTTTTTTTAATTTGAATTTTTTAAATTCAAAACTAATAAGTATTAGATTTCATCATCAATTGCGAGAGTTTTACCTTGATTTAATCTTTTGATTGAATTTCCTTCTCGGATTGAACGGTAAAAATAGAAATTAAAATGTCATTTAATCTGGAATGGCTGATTTATTTCAAGAGAAAAAAAAATGCACACACACACACACACGCAACAAAAACTTGAATGAAAGTAATGATTCATTTTCAATTTGAGAGAGGTAAGAAGAAATCCTTCATTTTTCTTAGCGTTTCTGTTTTCTTCGTAAAAGCCAATCAAAGCAAAACTGTTTATGGTATGTTAAAAGAAATTAATCTTTATGAGAGATCTCTTGTTGAGAGGAGTTTAAAGTTCAAAAACCTTTCGAGATTTAGTTCATATTCCGCTAAGTTCATTATAATATTTAAAATAAAACGACGTCAATTTATGCGACGACATTGAATTCTTGACGACATTCGATTCAAAACAAAAAAAAGTGGAGATATTTTTACAGTTTTTACAAATTGGTTTCATACAATTTTTAAATGAATTTCATACATTTTTAAATAGACTTAATACGATTTTAAATGAATTTAATACGCTTTCAAATGAATTTAAAACTCTTTCAAATGAATTTAAAACTCTTTCAAATAGATTAATACATTTTTAAACGAATTTAATACGAATTTAAATAAATAAAATGTGTGTATACATCATTATTCGTTTGGACGTATTGAACCAATGTGCTTTCCTCTTCGTTTGTTCATTTCCTAACTTATCCTCCTCGATGTTGTTTGTGTGGTTCGTTTTTAGAAATTTTCTATTTATACTGGATACTGTCCCTTTACTAATTTTAAATATCTGCTGAGCTACCTGTCATTTGAAAAAAATATAATAAATAAAAGTATATTAAAAAAAAAATTATTGACTTATTAGACTGAAAAAATTTACTCGAGCCTTCTACTGTAATCATTTCTGATTCTTTCTCTCTGATCATCGGGAATTTTTTGGTACCGGCAGCGTGTGGTTTTTTAAGATGTTGTGGCCTGAATTTCAACATTGGAATTATTTTTTTAACATTTAATTCATTTTCGCAAGATTCTCCAGTGAAATTGGAATCTATATATAAGTATGTTTGTCCGGTTTTAAAATGCAACTTGGAATAAGTTATAAGGTTGAAATTTAACACATAACTGTGTAATACTACCACAATGATGGAAAAAATTCTCAAACTGGAGATAAGTCTCTTAAAACGTAGAAATTAATAATCTTTAGTCTTGGTTTATGCTTGTTTGCTTGCATGTGTGAACGATCAGCCCGTGGTGTTTGCCTCAACTATTGGCTGGTCGTGTTTTATATGTTGCGTTAACAATGGTTGATGAAATTAATACTTGCCGCAAGGCCAGCTAGAGCAACACCACCTAGACAGAAGGCCTGCGCACAGAAATGTCATAAATTGTTACATCATCATCAAACGGCCAAATTTACAGCTTATTATTGGTAGAAATACGATTAACAATAGTCTTTTTCGTAGGCTACGAGCCGTTTTAGTGTGATATAACAATGTATGACGTTTCTGTGCGCAAGCCTTCTATCTAGGTGATATTGACTAGAGAGACAGGTCATAAAATTCAAAAGTCACCTGATCATCTTAGTCCGAGCAACAATGTATCCTTGGTCAGGTGACTTTTGAGTTTCAGGGCCTGTCTCTCTAGCTGGCCTTGTACGTGCTGCAGCATCACCACCTCTAGCTGGCCTTGTACGTGCTGCAGCATCACCATCAGCGTGTCCAGTTAAATTCCCAATTTCAATTGTTAATCATTGTTAATTTTATTTAGCAACAATGTCTAACAATTGAAATTGAGAATTAAATTAGACACGCCCAGTTTTTCTTTCGTTGGACAGCGTATAGACAGAAGGCCTGATAGCGGAAACGTATACATTGTTACATCATCATTAGTCGACCATTGTTAATATTATTTCTACCAAAAATAAGCCATAAATTTGGTCAACTAATGATGATGTAACAATGTATGACGTTTCCATTATCAGGCCTTCTGTCTAGGTAGTGTTAGTCGCAGCCGATGAAAGAAACAGGCCCTGCACTGAAAAGCCACCTCACCATCTTAGACTAAGGTTAGTTTCAATTCTTAGTTAGATTCTTAGCAATACCGTCTAGAGAGAAAGCCATAAATTATGACTTCTTATGATGATGTAACAATGTATGAATTTTCAGTGCAGAGGCTAGTAGGAGGTGTTGTATGTGTGGCCAACACCTCTTAGAGAGAAGGCCTGCGGACAAAAGGTGTATACATTGATACATCATCATCAAGCGGCCAGGCCGGCCGCCAGAAATGTTTGGGCCCCTGACAACTGGGTACGTGTGGGCCCCTCTGGGGCACAGCATCAGCATAAAAAAAATCAAGCGTGGCTGACGAGGCCCCCTTTCCGTTGGGGCCCCGGACTAGAGTCCCGTTTGTCCCCCCCTGGCGGCGGCCCTGAAGCGGCTATTGTTAATCGTATTTCTACTAATAATAAGCCCTAAATTTGGCCGCTTGATGATGATGTAACAATGTATACACCTTTTGCCGCAGGTCTTCTCTCTAAGAGGTGTTGGTGCGGCCAATTTGGCATTTTTTTCATGCGCTTGTCCTTTGTTGGGCATTGTTAATAAAAATTAAAGAATGCACAAAACAATGAAAGCAAGGATAAGCGCTTAAAAACTATGCCAGACTGGCCAAACTGGCTACGATGCTTGCCTTAATGATTCACATTTTAACCCTTTATCGATAATGTTACCATATGGCAGCATCAACATTTGTCATGTGATGTATGAAAAAGCTTGGAATGACGTGTCATGACTGAATATATCGTAAGATTAATGATAGTCGAGATTGGTTCGAAGATTCGTTGTTTCCTGGGACCATGATAGACTCTTGGAACTTTCAATGTTAGGCAATGGCATGCAATAAATCAAACAACTTGGCATCAGTCATGACATTTGTATGGTACTCTCAGTACTCTGTATGATGCCGTCAGTATGAAATCCGTAGCCCACGTGAAAGACAGGCCCTGGCGCGGAAAAGTCACCTGATCATCTTAGTCCAAGCAACAATCCAATCTTAATTGTTTCCAACAAACGAAAAATTACTGATTGTTAAAATCCAAGATGGAAACAATGAAAGTTACATTGTTATTCGGACTAAGATGCTCATGTGACTTTTCCGCGCCAGGGCCTGTCTATCTCGTGGGCTACGTATGAAATCACACGACTAAAGTAGATCGAGCAACAATCCAACCTTCATTGTTTCTAGCTTGCATTTCAACAATCAGTGTTTTTTCGTTTGTTGGAAACAATGAAGATTGGACTGTTGCTCGATCTATCTTTGTCATGTGACTTTTCAGTGTCCTTTCTAGCAACACCTCCTAGAAAGAAAGCCTCACAACTGAAAAGTCATACATTGTTACGTCATCATAAGTCGACCAAATTTAAAGCTTGTCATTGGTAGAAATGCGGTTAACAATAGTCGAAATATGACGATGTAACAATGTATGACGTTTCAGTTGTTGGCTTTCTTTCTAGGTGGTGTTGTTTTTAGTTGGCTTTGCATGAAATGAAGCAATTTATGTTCACAACTAGTTTTTTTTTTGCCATAATGGCAACAATAGATTGACAACTAATTACATGTCAGGAAAATTATTTTTTATGATAATTGTAATCTTGACATGATTGGTAATAATAAGCAAGAGTCAATTTTTTTCCCCCATGAATTCTTTAGGAGGTAACGATAAAGGGTTAAGGGGGATAATGTTATAAAAAATAATAAATAAATAAATAAAAATTATTATTATTTCTTTTTTTTATTAAAATCTTTGGAGATATATAAGAAATTATTCTAAAACAAATAAGAGAATACAACTTCTAGGGCGTGCAGCTGCTCAAGCTTTTGCTGAAAAGGTGAAGGTACTTTACCTAATGAGCTAACAACTGGAGAAAATTTATTTTTCATATGGTGTTTGTAATGTAGTAACTTCCTTTAGAGAAGTTATAGCTAATGTTTATCTAATCATATTAGAAAATTATAAAGATCTCAACTGATTGTGTGAGAAGGCAATCTTTGCTGCTAAAACTAGTACTGTCAATATGAACAACCACATTCAAAACATGATTCCACGCTCAGTGACTGAATACAACTCTATTGTGAAACGATTACATATTGATAAGGGATGCTGATGACGCTGTAAACAGAGTTCCTCAACTCTCTCAATCCATCTATGAAGTATTTTCTAATATAGAAGAAATAATTCAATACTCCTAGCCTTTCTTTGATTTTCTAAAATGTTAAGGATGCAATGTCGAATTTTCCTGGCGAACCCAATTGGACACAAAATTCCATGCGAGCACTTTAAAGAATTCTTTTCGTTTTTCCAAAGTGAATATATGCATTTATATTCAAATTCAGATATTGCAAAATTTCATCAAACAAACAGCCCGAGCAACGCCGGGCATATCAGCCAGTTTGTATTTAAAATCGTATTAAATCAACACCCCCCTGAGAGATTTTAAATTGTATTAAATTCATTTAAAAACGTCTTAAATCTATTTGAAAGAATACTAAATTCATTAAAATTCATTTAAAATTGTATGAAACCAACTTGTAAAAACTGTAAGAATTTGGATAAACTATTTTTGTTTTTGTTTTTTTCTTTCTCTTGGTGAAAAAGTTGTTGTTATTGCAACAACAACAACAACAATTGCGTCAATGAAATTAAAAATAAGAAGAAAGAAACTAAGCCAACAATTAAACGCATTCAATGACATTTGAAGTCGCATAAATTGAATGGGGAAGAGAATGAGAAGAAATATGCGGAATCTACGCAGACGATTGCGGCAAATGGAGAGAGAGCTTGTCTGCTGCTGCTGCTGCTGCTGCTGCTGTTAGCAGAGGTGGAGGAGAGCGTAAGCTCTAAACATCTTCTGCCTCGGAAGTAGTATTTCCGAAAAACTGTGGAAAAAATCGTGGTGGAAATCGAACACGTTGACGGTGATTGGCCGCGGTCAGGACGCACGCACGCGACTCCAAAGCACGCTTTCCGGCACGGCACGAGGGGCGCGCAAGGGACGCTGGGAAGAACGATTTCCCCTGCCGCCGCCGCCGCTGCTGCTTCTGCTGCTTCGAGTATTCCTTCCCAGGTGGAATGATTAAAAATGGCGGCGCTGGTGGATGGCACTAGATATGGTTTGTCATCGCAGGGAAATACGAGTGACAATAAGACGTTAATATTCGTGAAACTTACCGATTCTGCTTTAAAAGCGATAGAAGAATACTTAATTATTCGGGTAAGCCACTTTTTTGAGTTTTAATCCTTTCCTCCGTAGTCGTAAATCAGCTGTTTTCTCAAGTGTTTATAAACTGTGATTCCTCCGAGTGCCCGCCATATTCACCCTGTTGATATGAAACAATTTCGGTGCCAGCGGCTTTTTTCCCCTCTTAAAAATTAAGATTGTACTGTCAGACGAGCTCGACTCGGCGCTTGTTTTCAGTGAGAAGCGATTATCTCGCGTGGAAAAAATTGCCATATTTTAGGAAATGGGAGAGCCAGATTTGTCACATATTGGAGCTAAAATATGTTAAGGAAACAAGTTCAGAGCGAGCGAGCGAGCAAGCAGTTCCACTTTTAACTCCCCGTTAGAGATTTTTAATTTTATTATTATTAGTCGATGATGATCGTGGTGTTATAATGAAATATAGAATTGGAAGAATACTAAGAAGGCAACTTTAAGTTGCGTGTGGAATTATTTTTAGAACGTTTTTCAAAGCTTAATCGTTTTGTAATTTAAAAGAATGCTCCTTTTTTTTCTCCCTCTCTCTTTTTCCTTATAATTAGTCCGAGCGATATACTTGTCTAATTCCATCGAAAAAGCACTGTTTTTTTTTTCCCCCGAGAAAATAAACAATTTTTTTTATTATTTAATGAATTGCTGGTCATTATTTAAAGAACGATTTTTATTATTTTATTATTATTCCATTATGCTGATAAGATGGTCTGATCTCAATAGTCCTTCCTAACGAAGCCAATCCTCGTTCGTTTGAATTGCTATTTTCCCACGAAACCACCTAAATTTTGAGCTTCTAAGGACTCCGATTCTAGAATATAGTCACGTCATAGACGAAATTTTGGTATTTTAACCGCTTTTTAGCCTACCATATTTCCTTTTAATAATACCAGCGTTCGTCAGATGGCTGGAAATCCATCAGCTGATTGCCTTAGTAATTAGGCTGCTCCGATTTTATATTGCTACAAACACTGAAGCTTAAAATAGACGAATTAGCTTAGTGAGTAAGTAAATCAAGAATCGATTTAATATATATAAAAAAAAATAAAATAAAAAAAAAATAAAAAAAATTCTTAGGCCTAGACTTATATTATTAATTCAATTACAAATCGATTATTATTCGAAAAGTAGTAGACGTCTTATCGCCTATGCTCTTATCAATGTCGATTTTTCAAGGATACACACAAATTTCATTAAGATTTTATTTTTTTTTTTAAATTTTCCTTCCTTCCTAATAATGAATTTAAAATCATACACAGAAAAGTGTATTTATGTCAACGGTGTGAATGTCCAAATTGGGTCTAGGTTCACCCAAGTGTCATGCCCACAGTCCTTTCCTAAATTTAGAAGGATTCCAGGAGGCTGCTTACTAAAACTAACCATGTATAGTAGTCTTGCAACTTTGTGTGCTCTTTTGTGTATACTCTTAGAAGTAGAATAACAATGCTACTTTGTGTCCTGCATGAAATTATCATGATCATCATTATTATTATTACAACAACTATCACGAATAACAAAATTATCGACAACAGAAGGCGGCTCATTCATTTGTAGAGGAAAATGAGACTCGAGAACTCTTAGATATACACACACCACGTATACTCGCCTCCCCCCCTCCTCTTTTCTTTTACTCGGTGGGGAGAAAAGTGAACTATATAAAAAAGTATTAAATTTTACTTTTCATAACTCGGGTTTTGGTTTTCTTTTTTTTTTTTTTTTTTTCTTCTTCTTCCAAAGCCCTGTTTTAGTTGCCTGCCTTGCCCCCGTTTGCAGGGCCCGAGGCGACTTAGTAACAGGACTTGCACAATCAGGTAAAACCAGCTCAGTCTACATCATTTGACTAATATGCAACGCATTATTAAGAAAGTAGAAGAAATATTTGGTGGCATTAATTTGATTTATTATTTTTCGGTGGATTGAGGAGAAAATAGTAAAATTCGAGTAATCTACATTTTTTTTTAGTATTATTGGATGACGTCATTTTTTAAATCAAAAAGTTTTAAAAGATAATCAGTTTTGTCATTTCCAACAAAAAATCTCAGTTGGTAATTTGAGGAAAAGAGGATTTCCTTATTATTAAACTTACTTAGCAGCAGTGTCAACGAGAGTGGAGCGACCCCCCCCCCTCCTTTCTAGTCATAAGAGATCTGTAAACTTCTTAGCAAAAGTAAACAAGTCTAAAGATATTCTGTGATATATTGATTTGGCATTAAATAATATCAAATCAATATTAATGAAAAGTACTGGACAGCAAAGCTTAAACAGTGCAAATCAAAATTAATATAATTCATTATTACAAAATTGATAAGATGAGCCAGGAATATTACTACAGATATTCGCTTTAGATACTCGAAGACTAGTTATTAATTGAAAATTATCAACGAGGCTCGTCAAGAAAGTTTGTTGGGCCCACAGTTCTTCACAATCATAATTTTCAAATTCTTTTTTTTCTTTTTTTGATTTTGGAATGAATCGATTCATTGAAAGGTCTTTTTTTTTTGCCTGCGATATTATTAATGCAGGTTTTATAGTTCTAAAGGGGGAGCAGGAAATTTAATCGAGTTGGCTCACTTTGTCAGGAAATTAACTAACATTAAAAATTTAAATCATAATGTGTTTTGTAGTACGAGCGCACATTACGTAGTCTTCAATATGGTGCGTACGCTCATAAATTATGCCTCAAAATTACAATGAAGTGTTATTTTTAACACGTAAGAATTTCCTTAACGTTTTTCAACCACTGGCAAAAAAAAAAAAAAAAAGCATTGGTACAATATGTTAATTTTAATATTTTAAAAAGACGTTGAAAGCTTTAAACTTTCTAAATAGCAGTTGAAATAAATCTGGTAGAAATGAGATTTTCCTCGCCTTTCCTTAAATGTAATTTTCTCCTTTGTAAAACCAAATTCAAACAGGTTTGGTAGTGCTACGATTGTAGTTAGCATTTCATGCTTTTATTTTCATTAAAGCTTCTGAAATGATTCCTGTTAAAAACTGTCACCCGAGCTGGTCGTGATTGTTTTGTTAAGAAGTAAACGAACACTGTCTTTTAGTGTAATTGTAAACTTTGTTAAGATTGCGTTTCAGAAAAATTTAATATTTTATTGTAAACACGGTTATACACTTGATAAGGCTTTAAAAAGTAAATTGATAGGATAGATTCTGATTAAAATTAAAATATAATAAGTTTTTTGGGTTTTGGAGAAAAAATCTTTGATTGAATGCCTCGTAATAAAGTTTGATACCATATGCTCACGTTGGTGACATGTATAAAACCGGCGTTAAAAGAATGAAAAAAATGGGTAAAACTAAGTGAAAGTGATTGTGGTTCAATTGAGCATGAAAAAAATTTTTTTGTGGTTTAAAATTTTTTTAAACCCCATTGGCTTCTTAGTTTTTTTTTTGTTCACTGGCTTCTTAAGTTTTGTAGAGTTGCATTCTTATACACATGAAAAGTATAGGCCTTACAATATACATGATATGAAGTTGAAAACAGACTAGTTTCTCTAGTTGGCTTTGTAAGAATCTATTTGCACATCTGAAAATATATAATTGTTTAAAATAAGATTTTTTTTTTTAATAAATTAAAATAAAGTCACTAGAAAAAAGTGCTGGACAATTTTTTTCGTAGATTTCCAAATATTAACTTTAAAATTATCGAATCATTGATCTTCTGAAGACTGATGGAATGTTTTGATGAACCAGATGTTCATTTGGTTAAGTTCTTCTTAACCAACGTTCTTGACCAGATGGTGATTATTGTTAAGTGAAAACATTAATGACAAACATACTTTTATTAGTTGATCATATTTTTCCATACGTTTTTAACTTGAAATGCTGTTTGATTTTTAAGTAGGCATTTTTTTGAACTCTACATTGTCGGGCCTGTTTTTCAGGTTCGATATAATAATACAAAGATCCAACGACTTTTTGATTTAGTGTTATTGAATGCTTGTTTAAAGTTTATTAAGCACTGAATTATAAAATGCTTAATATAAAAATTGTCTGGAAAAAGATTGATTAAAAGTTTACCCGAACTGCAATTTCACTTAATATTTGTCTGTAAACGTACCATATGTGCATTTTCGTGCCATCTACTTTGCTATAAATCATAGATACAAATCACTGAAACCACTAAAATGAAGTGAGCTCTAAAGACCATTACTATTTTATTTTCTGCTGATACTTTTGACTTCCAAAAAATAAAATTTATATGGAGAGTTAACAGTAACAGACTAGTTTTGACTTTTAACTAGTTTCTCCATTTGATTTTGATAAGCTGAGAATAAATGGTTAAATTTGTTGTTTTTCACTTTAGATGTAATGATACAAAAAGATGACTTTATGATTAGTTTCTGTTGCTTCTAGTTAATTGAAATAAATGGAGGGTCCAGGTAGCAGGCACATAGATTTTTATTATCTTACACGTTTTGGTTCATATCATAGGAGATATTTTGAAATTAACATGACAATCTTATTGAATGAAATTAAAATCTACAATAGAAATTCTCCATAAGCAACAATCTACAAGCAATAAAATTTCTAACAATGTTAATTTTCATATATATATATATTGTTACCTTCATTGTTAATTTCAAAATATCTCCTATTCAATACATGTAAACCTGAACGAAACACAAGAAGCAATAAAATCTAAATTCCTGCTACCTGGGCCCTCCATTTATTTCAATTATTATCAGTATTATTATTTAATGGAATTTAATATAAAAAGTTAGTGGATAAAGCTTGATTAAAATTATTGATGAAAATAGGAAAGAAAATTCCGCAGTTTGGATTTTAAGTTTGGATTATCCGAAGTTTTGCATGTAATCGAGAAATCCTTGCAGAGCATTCATAAGTTTATTGATTAAAAGTTTATCCCGACTGTAATTTCTCTTAATGTTTATCTGTGAATTTACCATATGGGAGTTTTTGTGCTTTGTACACCGCGATAAATCATAGATACAAATCACCTAAACCACGAAGGTGAAGTGGGGGTCTGAAAACCATTACTATTATTTTTTTTTTTCCTGCTGATACTTTTGCCTTCCAAAAAACGAAACTTTTGAAAACAAATGATCCTGTATTTGACTCGGGGAGCAGAGTGAATGATGGAGGGAGGTGGGGAGAAGCGAGGAAAATAACCTCTATTAAAGTTTTGGTTTTTATGCAATGCTTCCTTTGAGAAATGCAGAAAATCTGCATTATTATCTAAGAAGAAATACAGCTTCACTGCATTTATGAAATAGAGCATTTCTTTGCAAGTTGGACTTATTATTCCACACTAATTACTTTAAGAGCAATGTTCCGCATTTCTGAAAGTAGACAGAAAGAAGAAAAAAAGAGGATATGAAAGCTTAATCTTGTTTATTATTTTTTAAAGTTTTGTCATTTTTTTTGTTTTTTTTTAAAATTCTTTCAAATTGAATTATTTCTTTTTTTTTATGGTAAGAACCACTGTTTCGTTAGTTTAATTTTTATTAAATATATTTTTTACTATTTGAAAGATATATATAAAAAATTTGTTTTTGAAGATTTTGAAGTATTGCAGTATCTAAAGTAATGATAAGCAATGACTAGAGAGAAAGCTTAAGTTTTTACATACCCCCCCCCTTAACGTATAATTATGGGTACAGAAAGACTTATTTTAAATGAACTGCTTAATAAATGTAGGTAGTTAGGACAGTGGTCTTTGTAAAGATGAAGTTGATCCCAGTTTTTTTTGTTTTTTTTTTTCTTTTTAAGTTTGCGCGAGATAAACAATTCCGTGTAGTTAGTCAACATAAAAGCCTCTATCTGAAAACTGGTTTCAATGTTTGGAAATGGTAGATTTGCTTGAGGGAGAAAATACCCTTTTAATTTTTAAAACTTGAAGGGGAGCTGGAAGGAAACTACAAATGCACACACACAAAACTTTTTATTTGTAGGCCAACATGTTTGACTTGCAGAATTTTTTATTTTTATTTTTTTTTTTTTTTAAATGGTTTCTACGTGTCTGAAAATTTGCTTAATTCCAATTACGTCTGCGTCTTGAAATTAGTTAGGAATGGGAAAAAAGGCTTGCTTTTATTTATTTTGTGTTTGCTTATTTAATAATCATGCTGGTTAGGGCATCCACCCTCTGTTTATTCTAGGTAAAGCCTAAAGAAAATTCGTAAAGCCCATGACGAGCCATAATCCTTCCCTTTGGCTTCCCCTAGTTTCTTACACAGAATTCTGGAAGGATTGGTTAAAGATTTAGTGATTCCCTTCTAGTTGCATCCTTAATTTCTATGGAGTTGTTTTGTACTTGCCTTCTTTTTTATTTCTTAATGGAGATGCCTTTAGGCTCTGGAATGAGGTTCTTTTAAAATTCCTAATGAAGGCTTTCTTATTTTAAAATTAACATTTTTTTTTGTTTTTGCCTAATGTATTAATTGAGGCTAAATATTTGAAAAATGCGCTAACAAAATCTGATTCTTTGTAATATTTACTGTAATTTAAAACCCAACTTCATGACCTTGAACTTGGCGAGGAAAAAAAAACAAAACTGAGCTTAACAAGCATTGGAAATCTATCTCTTACCTCTGATTGAAATTGTTTATATTATGATAAGGTATTTGATTTATTAGTTGCTTCAGAATTTGATGGATATTCAGTTTAGATATCGTATATGCTTTTACTTGGATGGGATTATTATATGGCATGTTTCGAAGAGGGGGGGGGGTACAATTCAAAATGCCTTGGAATGGTTGGAAGAATGAGTATTTAAGGAAAAATTTGAGATTTTTTTTTTTTTAAATATGTGAATGGTCATTGGAAAAGATAAATTTTTTGGGGTCAGATGCCTCTCCTTCCACCTTCCCAGACAGCCATGACCTCACAAACCCCCTCCCATTTGGAAATGCTTCCACTGTATGTATGTTGGTATTCTACATTGGATTTATTTCATATTTTTTGTAATTTAATATATGACTTAAAATAAATTATTATTTTTTTGAAAATTTAAAAGTGGGCTCTTTCGTATTTCTTGTTAACCGTTTTTATTAAGTATATTTTTGACATTGGGGAAGAAAAAAAGGACTACAATTATTGACATGAAATGGCATTTATGCATAACAGGTGGTGGTGTCAGTGCCAGTCCACAGTAGGAGGGAGGGAAGGGATAGTCCGTGCATTCACAGACAGCTGGCCAGAATTTGAACAAGCCAGTTTGACAGTATTCTTCATTTTCCCGGTCTTCATTCGTACCTCTGCTTGACAGTAGCTGCTGTTGTTGAATGCCTTTGAGTTCATGATAAGCAGCTTGCCGCGTTCTTTTTTTATCAGCATTGCTTTGCATTAACAGTTAATTTAAGCTTTTCCTCTTTAGAATTTAAATATGCACGTATTTTAACATTCGACGATGAAAATAATATAATAGTAATAAATGGGAGCGCTGTTACATTGATAATAGATATAAAGTCATTGATAGATGTAGAAACTTCATCATTGCTGTTTACTTCAAAGAGAAGAAAATAACCCAAAAAAACATAATGATAAATTATTTTTAAGGGAAATTCTTATGACTTAATAGGGTATTGCCACACAATGAAATAAAAGTGTAAGAAGGAATGTCAATAAAGTGTTTTGATTTCATTTCTTAAGATTATTCAAGTGAAACTGAATTCCTTCAGCCACGTTGAAGAGGAAGGGTTGTTCTACTTGGTTATATATTATAAAGCAAAGATATAATGCTGTTTTGGTCGTTTATAAATTATTGCTATTTGTTTAGTAACGTTTGTTTTCTAATGTGTATCATTGTATTAGAGAAGATGCCATTAAACTCCTCTGCAAAAGCATGAAATGCTGAAAGATATTTACTGTGGATAGTATGTAAATACAAAAACAACCTGTAATAAAAACTTATAAACATTCTCACAATAAATACTTATAACTCTCGGACCATTTTGGGGCAGAATTTCAAGTTGTCGTAAATTGTCCCTTTTCTCAAATGTTTTTCATCGAAAATGTAAAATTTCCTTATACTTTGTTGCTTTCATCATTACTTATTTATACATGCAATGGCCTCAAGCTGCCCCCAAAAATTTCATAATATATCAGCTGTTCTTTACGTGTTGTTCTTTGCTCCTTCTTAGAATGTTTACAAGTTGTTATTGTGAGAAAATAAATTTTTGAATCGTTTGTTATCATCCGTTTGTCCTCGTTTTCTCTTTTTTTACACACAAGGCATTGGTTAATATACTTGTTAATAAACGTACTTATTTATTACTAGAGAATATATCGATCAAGATGTGTACAAAATTTTAATTTCATTTTTCTGGTACAGTGGTGCCTTGTGTAACGAACCCAACTCGTTATTAGGCGAAGTTCGTTATGCGAGACTCTTTTACGTAGTAATCTATGGAAAAGAGTTTAATTCGTTCCTGAGACAAAAAAAAAATGGTGATAAACTCCTTAAAAAGAAAAAAAAAAAAAAGCACGCACGTAATCCAATGTTTCCAATCGTTTTAAGCCTATTTTTATTTGCACTATAGATTTGTGCTTTCATTCTCCTTAATTTTTAAACGTGACCACAACAAAACGAACAAGTGTGAGTGCACGTGCTCGGTTCGTTACGTGGGGCCTGATTCATTGCGCTAATCGATTTTCGCCCTAAACCTGCGTTTGTTATGCGGATTGTTCGTTGTTCGAAGCGTTCGTTATGCGAGGTATCACTGTATTTTATTTATGAATTTTTCTGTGTGTTGTTAAAACAAAATGAGCACATGGTCTAGCTCTGTCAACAATGCTTAAACGATAAAGTAACATTTTATTCATTCTTGACTAGACACTATGCTAAACACACGCTAATACATAAATTAGACTTCAATACACTTTTATCTTTTCGTTAACTTTGTATTTTAATTGCTTTATAAGCAATTTGAATCACGACGTATTTGTTATGACATTATTTTGGTGTTTTTAACTGTTACCTTTGAGCTTGTACAATTGACTTGAAGGGGCACATGAAAAAGCCTGAAAAGTCAATAGATCCGAGGTGAGAACTTGATGATCATGTTGCTGAAAACAAAATTTAAAAAGTTAATCCGTTTTCAAGTTAACATGCAAACAGCGGACGGCTGGATAGATAGACGTCTCTTATATATAGCTTTTAACTAAAGCTTTTTATATGGCAATACTATTATAAAATATAATAATGCAGCTGACATATTTTGAAGTCGTTCATCATTGGAGCTAACAATACAAAACGAAGGAAAGGCTAGACAAAAAACTATTACAGTAAAATCTCGTTACAACGTACCTCACTTTAATGTACACCTCGGAATAACGTACAAATTTTACATTCCCTTGGTTAAATTATCACTTCATTACAACGTATATTGTTTGAATGTCTTGTTCTGATTGGTCAATACAGCCCATGTGAAAGTTGCAAATGGCAATGCATCAAAAGGAAACGATACGTCATCGCTTAAGCCAATGGGCTAATTAAGCCTAGTTCACATTTCATTGGTTGGTCAGTGTAGCATATATAAACCCAGAAATCTCTGCATGCTACTTCTTTCCCGAATAGTGGATCTCCTAACTCCTTGTGTCCCTTGTCCCTCGTCAATCAACTATCAACTGTATTGTCCTGATAGGAAAGGACTCCGTCTTATCCTCTGGATGATTTAACTAGGTTTCATCTGGGTTCTTGCCTAGTTACTTCCCCTAGTTACTTTCTGGACAAGTATGGCAGTGAAAGCTTTGCTTTCTGATCGCTCGTTCTGTTTTCCCTGCGTTGTTCTATTGTCGATTGCATGCTACTTTTTTGTATAATATGGAAGACAGTTTGGGTTGGTCAGGCTTCTTGACTACCTCAGTGTATTTCTTTTGGAATTTAGTCTGGTTCGATGAGCTTTGTGAAAGTGCTGCTTTCGTCCCATCTGAACAAATGTACACTTCACTGTTCGATTTTCAATTGTCGCATGCTACTCACTGTTCGATTGTCGATTGTTACTCAGTCGGGACCTATTTTATATGGTAATTAGATTGGGAAGCTTCACTTGACGGATGATACTTACGGACAATAAAGATAAAACTTAATGAAATGTTAGCGCACTAACAGCATATATTTTCAGTATAATTTCTTATGCAAATTCAGAGTTATCCGTCGCTAAAAAGTTGGTTATCCGGACCACTATGCTGTAAGCTGACATCTTAAGCCCAAATTCTATGGACTAGTGGGCTAAGATGTCAGCTTACAGCGTAGCCGTCTGGATAACCAACTTTTTAGCGACGGATAACTCTGAATTTGTATAAGAAAATATATTGAAAGTATATGCTGCATGGGCGTTAACATTTCGTTAAGTTTTATCTTTATTTTTTGTAAGTATAACAGAATCCTGAATTAGTATAAGCTTGGTATACTAAAATACACATACGGTATACCGGTCCTCCTAGATCCAGTTATATTTATAACCTTTTTCGCCATTTAATAGTAAAGATAGTCCTAATTTGCAAACAAACAGCTGTGCATGTTTGATGAATAATCTCGCATGCCATGTATTAATTTACACTGTTAAGCAAAGATCATGCTTCTGTTGACGTCTTGGCTTCCCCCAAGTTGGACACTCTGCTATTGGAAATTGCGTTCGGAATTTTTGTCTTTTCACACATTAGGGTTTGATTTAAAATTTTTTAAATATGCCATGATGTTATTAATGCACCAATCTTTCGACTTAAATAAAGTTGTGACTGCAAAGTCGCCCTTAAGGATGTTGAGTTTGGGACCCAGCCGAGATACATTGGACTTCTATGTATCCCACAGCCAAACGACACTCAATTAGATCTGGTTAGCAAGAGGGCAATGGAACTAGAAACATATCAATAAATCGCTAGCATTAAGTAGAAGCAAATGGGCCAGCAGTATTGAAATAAATTTACAAATACAAGATGTGGCCAGTAAGTAGGTTGAATCGCCCCTCAGATCGGAAATGGGAACAACCCGATTGTCAGCGACACCTTCGTCGTATTCCGTAATACTCAGTTAACAGTAGCGTGAGGTTTCGTGTGCCTGTAAGTCTTGATAAATTTATTATAGACTTTTGTCTGTGCGATGGTTTTGTGGTGTGTCACGGAGCAGAGAATAATTTGAAATTCTTGTCCAAATGGGTAAATCGGCAGGCGAAAGTCATGCAATGCTGAAGCAGGTGTATGGAGATGAAACCACAACGTTGAAGAGTTGTATGCCACATCTGAAGCAACGTGGGTCTTAGTTTCTCTTGCACGATAATGCACGGCCGCGTACTGCTGAAGTGTTTTCTGGCTCAGTATCGGGTTACTGAACTGTCACACCCAACGTATTCCCTAGACCTGTCCCATCGGATTTTTTCACGTTTCCTCAACTTAAAGTGGCTCTAAAAGGGTGAAGATTACAGACGTTATGCACATTCAAGCTGCTGTGACATGGGAATTGAAAATTGTACCAGTGGAGGGGTTTTCAAGAGTTTTTGTCGATTTGTACATGTCAGAGATACATAGTGTACGACGGGGACCATTTTGAAGGATTGCAAACAGTTTGCATATGAGGGCTACTCAGTGTAAGGCTTATTTTATTATTTACCCGTCTTATGGTCACACCTTTTAATAAAAAGCTATTATTTTATTTGTGTAGTGGCAACTAGGTTTATGTACTTCATAAATGGTTTATTGAACGTAGAGTAAAAATTAATTTCTAAAATATGTGCAGCGTTCTCCCCAGAAAATGTTATCAGCTGGGTGGAAAGATAAAATAGCCAGGCGAACAAAAATTAAAAAACAAATGAAATACTATGCAGTGGTGTGCAGTTTTTCGTATATTCAGCCGGGTGGCACGCCCGTTGAAAAGGGCCTGGGGAGAACCCTGATGTGGATAAATTCTTTTGCATCCTCTATTGATTTTTAAATGTATTTCGTTAAATCCAAAAGTAACGGCACAGAACATAATTCTTGACTCATGAAATTTTAAATAATTAAAAAAAGGAGTGATAAGGTTATCTAATCTTGACTGACTGGTCTTGATTTTGTTGTCAAGTAAGTAAACACAAAGTTGATCTCATTAAGTTAACAAGTGGAAATTAAAAGTTTAAACTGAAGTTATTGAACTGGTCACACCATAACAGCTACTTCATTTCTTCTGTAAACATCAGCTGATGAGATAACAATTGTTTTCCATTCTGTTATTTATTTCTATTTAATTTTTGAATTGTTATCTTGTAATCTTAAAGTTCCAAGGCCTTTCTTTTTTAAAGAGCGCTTAAGAACTTTTAGAGATATGATAAATTATGTCATCGTTACTTCTTTAAGCTAATAGTGGATGAAACTGAATAAACTTGAGGCTTATGATTTATGTGCCACTTGAATGTCTGTAATCAGAAGTAATGTAGAGAAACCTGGGCTGTTCGCGTTTATGGAATTTGCCATAATTAACATTAAATGTAAAAATTCAAATATCTTGCGTTAAAAGGTGCCTCGTACCATGAAATGTTATCATGAAAAGTTGAAAGTTAATAAGTAAAGCCCAACCATCTGTGTTTAATATATAAAATGTATGTTTTTTTTTGTACATATACAATGTATGTATATTTAATTCGAGTTTTCTGTATGAAAAATATATTTTATAATTGCGTTAATGGATCTATATTTATGGAAGAATGAATGAAATGATGAAACCGGGACTGAATTAAAAATATGATAGGTATATTTTGCCTAATTAAATACAGTAAAATCCCTCACTTCAAAATGTTCAAATTCAGAATCTCTGGCAGCAATCCTATTCTTTTAAAGCGAACCATTATTCAAAAAAATTTTTTTGATGTTTTATACATCTAAGTCTAAAAACACTAGTCCACGTGGAAAAAAATTAATGTCTATCTTTGTTTATTAATAAACAGCATTTTTAGACAAAAAAATTATAGAATAAATCATTAGATGGTCAGTGAGGGTTTTAATGGTACGCCTAC
>JAHWFO010076783.1:0-31215 GCA_023313115.1 Rhysida immarginata | reverse complement strand
GTAGGCGTACCATTAAAACCCTCACTGACCATCTAATGATTTATTCTTTAAGAATTTACGCCTTAGGAAAGATAGTCCCAGCCTGCGAACTAGGTAACTGCTCTAACCAAGCCCTAAGGGCATGCAAATAGCGGTTCGCTTTCATGGCCGCAGTGGCACAATTGGTTAGCGCGTTGTCGGTCCGAGCCAAAGGTTCCTGGTTCGAAACCAGGCTGCGGAATTTTCTTTCCTATTTTTCATCATTAAAAAAATTATAGCCCATGGAGGCCGCCATCTTACCCCGAATTCGCAAAGGAACACGGGAATTTTGTGACATCAGGTATGACCTGCACAAAACAAGGCCAACTATAGATGAGAATGCGCAGCTGCAGCAGGCGATCCAGCTTTAACGAGGTTGAGCACAGGGAGAAATGGAAGCCAACCAATGAAACCGTTTACATTCTAGTTTTTATGTCGCCTTTAGTTTTACAGTAACCATATTCAACGTTCAATGGATTATAAATATTAAGAATTACTTAGTTATTTTCCCCCCTCTGTTTTTGTAAAAATTAATTAATATCGCCAACTGGGTAAAGGTTAACGGTAATCTATTTTATCATTCACGTGTTAAGCCTAATGCGATCAAGTTCGAAGATGTATTTTAACCTCGTTCCTTTTACCGCAATGTATATAAGAAATACTGACATTTCATTTTGAATTTTAAACTTACTTCAAATCGGTTTTTGTATTTCTGGAGCTGTTTGGATAGTATTCTCCTTGGTGTTTGTTCAGGTTACCAATGAACGAAAACCGTCGGTATTGCGTCCGGCTTCAGGAGACGAGGATGGCGGCCTATGTCGCTTCTTGTGGCCCTTAACAATTCTCCCTTGAAATCTCTTTCATAACAAGATTCAGTAAAATGATCCGAACACATCCTGACTATTTCATTTACTGGACAATTTTCCCTGTTAATATTAAGCAACCATTGCTTCAACAGTTGTTGATTTTTTAACTGCACTTTATGCCAGCTGCAGGTTTGTTTGTCGTAGACCTATTATTACAGCCATAAGCAATGCAGTAAACCATGTTTATTTCTTGAACCTGGGTCGCATGTTGCAGCTGCGCATTCTCATCTATAGTTGGCCTTGTTTTGCGCAGGCCATACCTGACGTCACAAAATTCCAGTGTTCCTTTGCGCATTCGGAGTAAGATGGCAGCCTCGATGAGCTATAATTTTATGTCTGAAAATGCTGTTTATTAATAAATAAAGGTAGATATTAATTTTTTTTTTTCCACGTGGACTAGTGTTTTTATAAAATATCAAAAAAAAATTTTTTTTGACTAAAGGTTCACTTTAATGTTAAAAAATTTTGTTTAATGTACCTCAAATTAATGTACATTTCAGATTAACATTCTAATTTTTTGTTCCCAGATAAGCTAGTCTGCATTATTTAAATAAGGACATCAACAAATAAATTTTTCAATCATTTCAATAACCAAATAGTTAATCGTAATACCAAACTACAGTCGACCACTAAAATTTGCGAGGGTTACATTCTTGCACCTGAAAATATGCGAATTTTGTATCTGGTTCAAAAAGTGCCTACAGAAGCCTTTTTTGTAGTTTAAATCCTAAATATACCCACAAAAGACGTTAATTTCATTTCAGACTCCCCTTAAAAGAAAAAATGTAAAGGTAAACCCATATGCTGTACTGCTGTAGCACTCGGTAGTTTTTTTGGTAGACGACTCTCCAAGACTACGATTAATACCTAGTTTAACCCCACCTGTAACTATCTCATACCGAAGAGACTGTATATTTTAGAGTAATTGAAAATAATGTCTAACGAACTCAAAAAGGAGTGTAAAATTGATCCCTTTTTATTCAATCGAGGAAGTCATCATACAACTAACGTATTTCATCAAATTGCATTTTAAAATTGAGTAATGGATTAAGCAATTATATTGATATTTAGAAGTAACAATTGAGCACCTCTCAACATTGGTTGTGCTAACGTTAATGTTCTAATGCAAAATCTGAACAAATCAACTTCACAACTTTTTGGTTCAAGGGGTGGAGATGTCACGGCAAAAGCGAAATCCGTAGACTCCGTGATTCGAAAAGGTCCTAGACAAGGAATTGATTAGTCCGCAGTCGTCTAGTTGTGGGCAGGTAGAGAGCAGACTCCAATAAGTTCTCAATGAGTCTGGAGGAAGCAGGAAATTGTTAGTAGAGGGTCACCCACCTTCACCTACCAAACCCATGGTCCAGGTTCTCGAATTGTCGCTGTCATAGGCTGCATCGCTGGCAGTAGGACGATTCAATTGAGTTGGCAAAAACAACTTCTGCATTTGAAACTAATAAATGGAGGGAGGCTAGGGAAAAGAAAACTCATCTTTTCGGGCAGACTTCCAGACAATCGTACTGGAATTAAAAACTCATTTTCAATTGAGATATGCTCATCTGAGGCCAAATCATTGGATCAATCCTGGATCGGAGTCTTGCGCATTCTCATAACTGCGTCGTCGTTGGATACCCCACCAAGTTTATCTGTGTTTGTTCACTGAATTGTTAACAGCTTTCATTAAAAAAAAAAAAAAAACACACAAAAAAAAAACAGCATTAACCGCTCCACTGCTATGATTGCAATCATAGAATGTAAAATACCAATGCTGCTCTCCAAGGGCTCACAAGGTCCATTGAATCTGTAAAAACATAAGAGCCATGACTTCAGGACCATCATCTAAGTTAATGTTATCGACAGCAGTTCAGCAAGTCTGGCTAATACTCTCCAGAAAAGCTCAAAATCTGATGGAATTGTTGGCATAGTATCCGCGTGTTGTTAAAATCATCAGTGATGGAATCGGAGACAACAGATTGCATCGAAACAGTTGTTAAATTCTCTGATGAGCTCCGTTGCGTCTCATCAGAACTCTGGGTTGGAGGGTATGATTTGCAACAACCCGAAGCGATGTTTTCTTCGTTGAATCAGGTCATGTGACCAGTTTGTGAATAAAAAATGGTGGCGACATATGATGCGAAGAACCCATGGAGATATAAATCGAAATAGTAGACCACTGCTCAGTTAAAATATCTTCGTTATTTCTTCTTTTACCGATTAAAGCTCTTCTCGTAAAAATTCAAAGCCGTAGTGAGGAGAGGGGCCTGCTTGGGCCCTTGTATAAGGGGAGCCGCCAGAGTTGTACAGAATACATTAAGGAGTCACAAAATAAGATTAGGGAGTACAATTTTCCCAGGGTCCAATTTACTAAGCTATGGCACTTAAGTCGTTGAATTGACATAATTCAACTGCAATGTCAACCATATTTGTTTTGCTGATGAGTGTTTAGGCATCAGTCGTGTTGTCAAATAGCACTACCGTTGACTACAACATTCGTTGACTGATGCAACGAAAGCGATGATTTTACTAATCGCCGTATGTATAGGAAGAGCATTTAGAATTCTATTAGGATGTAAAGTTCTCTCTCTCCAAGTTGACATTGCCTGTTCTGAGGCTATACCGGTGTGGCCTGTTTGGAAATACTCAAAATGGCGGATAAACCCCTTCTTCGATGGCTTCATGGAATGAAAATCGAGAATTCTAAATTAAGCTAATTTACATCATGCTCACGGAATCACTTGTCTACCTTGAAGTTCCCCCCAACTTGGAAAATTTTATAGGGCCGCTAATGGTCAAGACTTCCCACAATTTAATTATTTAAAAATCTATTAGGCTGTTGACTTCATATTATAAAATGCAATTGCATAGGAAAAATCAATAGCTAAGCTAAACTGAAAGATTGCCAAAGAAAATTTTTGTTTTGCCTCATCAGATCTTTGTTAGAAAAGCAATTTTTCTTGTCATAAAAATGAATTACCATTTGAAATTATGTTATGCATAAGATCCTCATTTCATAAAATCCATTAACATCTGCTTTTAGAATTAGTGAATACCTAAGGGAGACATCTAAAGTAAGAAATTATGGACCTACAAATTTTATTCCTCTTTTGGACAAACATCACTATCGTATAGTGAGGGAAAAACAGCTCCAGATTCTTAATTGATTAAACCCTCTATAGATCATTGTGCTTTGTAAGGTTTTTGCAGTAAATTTGGTGAATTTTGTGATAGTTCTCAAAATGTGCACCTTGAGCCTGAATAAAAGCACGACACTACGAATCTTTGAATCATAAACACAAACTAGGGCATTGTCATTGCATATTCGATTGGCCATATCAATTATCTTTTAAGTTAATGTTCATGAGTATCGTACCAACAAACAACTGATGAACTGTATTTTGCGTTTTTAATGGTAACTGCATGTATGAATTTACTACAATGCTAATAAAAACTTCAGTCTGTTATAGGCGCATTCTCCGTCGCGCACGAAATGAACTTTCGTGAGAGTGAGTCACGTGATCAGTGTGAATCGTGCAGCGTGATTCACGGAGTTTAGGCAGCCCCAAGAAGAACAGAGCGTTAACGATAAACCCGCGATTTTTGCAAATGGCGAACCGTGATAGAAAAGTTTCGATACCATGTCAATGCTCGGTGCCATTCAAGCAGTTATAAATAAGCATATTGTAAATGCTGTCGACGAAAGTAGCAGTGACGATAATTTGCTTGAAAGTGTTATGGACGAAATCGAATAACCTGAATTAAGCTTCTTTGCAGTTTCTCCGTCTACATTCACTGTTTCAATTTTGATAGATGTGTTTCGGTTTCCTCATTGTTCCTCCGCCATCTTCGATACACTGAGCAACTCTGGCCTCTGACTAATGTGTTTCGTGCACGCACAATACGCACCAAACGCACGATAACTAAGCGCACTGGCAATGAAGAACAGCGTGTAAGAAATGCACAGAGCGATGCGGAACAGCCAGTGTGCCCATTGCGTGCATATTGTGCAGATCGTGCACGATGGAGAATGCGCCTATCTTCAAGTGACATTTTTTGTTCAACATAACCTCCCCAGAAAAATACCGAAGTTTGTTTGTTACATTCATTGTGAATCACACTGTACATTAAAAATACTTATCATTATAACCAATATCTGTGTGGTAAAGTATATAAATTACTGCATATGTATACACAGTGATTCTAAAGCTGTGAATCGAAAGTATGTAGCGCTGTTCTGTGGGTCAAAATGAACATAAAGTTTCTCATGCAAAATGTTGAAATCCCAACCCTTATACCTCTAAAAAGCTCGCAAAGTTTGTTACAATCACTCGTCATAGTTCTGAAGAAAATCGATCTTATGTCATCGAAAGTTTCCATCATCACCTTTGCAGAAAATAAACGTGTCGTATCCTTTCACAAAATGGTCTTTATGCTGGGTAATCCCCAGGCAGCAGTGATTGCACTTGCTGAATGTGAAACGGGTGTTGCAGATTTTTATGAAGAACCCGTTGCCTGAGAAACATCTAATCCATGAGTATTGTGCGATTACTCGTCGAAGGGTCCTCATTATCAAGAACCTGGTCCACTTTAAAATTTCTTGGGATGAAACCTCAAAATTTAACAAACTTTGTGGGATATTTAGGGGTATAAGAGTTGAGATTTCTACAATTTTTTCATGATGAACTTTGTTCATTTTGACCTACAGAACAGTGCTAGGTACTTATGATTTACCATTTGAGAATCGCCCTGTATGTTTATGCATTTGTAATTTCAAAAGTAAAAGCTGATCAGTTGAAAAAATGAAATCTATTGAGATGCATGCAGTGGCAACAGTCTGGTTTATCCAAACAGAAAAAATTCAATCAAACCCAGTTTCAAAGGGAAATCATGATCACTGCGTTCTGGGACCAAACTGGTGTGATGTTTGTTGACTTCATGGAGCCTGGAACAACCACCAGATCAGAAGCTGATTCAAGGAAACTAAAGCATTGAAAACCCACTCGCTACAAAACTGACTGAAATACCAGTTGGTGGGAGGAATTTTATGCAGATGGTTTCAAACTTTGAAGAAGGTTATTTCATCAAAAGTGTCTGGAACAACATGGTGACTATGTAGGAAATGGAATGCAATGATTAGTTGGTTTCGATTACTGAAATGAACTTTCGGATTTTTGTAAAAACCGAAACTGACTGTTTATAAAAATTTCAATATGTTTTCTGTGTGATTTCACTTTAGGACGTATTTAGTTTTGCAAAATTTTGATGTCAGGTCCACTAAATTTAACGGAAAATCCACTGAAATTTAGCGGATCCAATATTAAATCGGAGTTGGTAACACTGAAAATGAAACTTGTGCAAAACGAGAATTTATGTAAGTGTCGGCGCAATGTATTTGGAACGAGAGTTGATAACGAAAGTTTATGCGCATCTTGTGCATATTTTTTCACGAATTTTCCGTTGTCAGTGAAAATTTGTTTAAAATGTGTTCATAATAACTATCGAAAGTCCAAAAGAACGAAATTATTAGTTTCGACAATGTCGTCATATCGAAGTTATTTGCTAAATGAAATACTAAAAATCTATACACTTACACAATAAGGTGAAAACCGAAACCAGAACCACTGGTTTTTCCCCTCCCCTTAAAAATTGATACTGATTCCAAAATTTTTAAACTGACTCATCATGTGTAATGATGTATGTATTTGGAACTGCTAATACAGTGGTATTCAACCTTTTTATCATAGAAAAATATATTTGGCCACATTATTGTATCACATGATGATAACCATGTTGATGAGTTTCTGCACCCTCTCCCCTTACTACAGCCCAACAGAAAACAAAAATTGGGCTGGTGCCAAAAAAGTAAGAACTGATTTGAGATATTTTTGATGGGTTGATTGTAAAAAATACTGCACTTTTGTCGTAGCAGCTCTAGTTTTTGATATACACCATGGTAAATGATAGTACTGAAAATTCAACAGTTTGTTTTAATATTGCCTCCTTGTGGGTTATAGTGTGGTTATAGCATATTTTTGCAAATTTTCTACGTCTAATTAAATAGATCCTTAAACTATATAATCAGAGCTCGCCAAATCCTATATTTTGGTAGCCAATTGCTAACCAGATATTTAATTTTGACTACAACTTTCAAACAGGTAGTAGCCACTTGGCTACTGGCCACTGCGGCAGCTGATTGGTTGGCATAATAACATTACTGTATGTACGAAAGCAGGCATGACCTTCTCTCCTGTTTGTTATTTACGTGATTACTCTGTCGGTAAATATTGCTGTGCTGGATTTTCATTCCTCATTGATGAAATATTTGCAAGTGAGAAGTGTGTGATGCATAAAATACTTCAAAAATACATGTATTTTGATAAAATTTAAAAAATGAATTGTATAAGATTCCATATTATAATATTTACAAGGAGAGGCTCAGGTTTCCCCCTCACTGATTCAAGCAGTAATTTTTCTGTCCATAGTTTTCGCTAAGGAACAAATGGTGTCAAAATGCGCTTCACACGCATTCATCCAGTTCAATAGTTCTTATCGGTGGAAGGCATTTCAATTTGGATCGGCCTCGGTGGCTCAGCAGGTTGCGTGATCGCCTCTGATGCCCGAGTACGCGGGTTCGATCCCGGCCGAGGACGACGAGGATTTTTCAGGGGTAAATCCTGAGATCACGCACTTCCTTCGGAAGGGAAGTAAAGCCGTTGGTCCCGTGTAGTCGTTTGCCGGCTGCACGTTAAAGAACCCTTGCGAGGCAAAATTTGCGGCCCCTATAACGCCGTCCTGAAATGACCATAGCAATTGAAAAGGACGTTAATACCAAACAAACCAACCAAACCAAAACCATTTCAATTGGCCGCGTGGATCTTGTCTTATAGGCACGAATTCGAATCGCGTGTGCATTTTTTACCTATTTTTTTTGTTTTTTTTTTGTTTTTTTTTCAATAAATTGTTTTTAGATTAGACCTTTATTTTTTTTAATATTTCGTTTGAAAATTCATCCAGCAACATTGAATTGCTTTACATATAAAAATAAATAACGTTTAGCATTCAAGAAATCAGTAAAATAATAATTATATGAACAACATATTCACAATAATTTTCCATGCAATGCAAAACCAAAACTATTGACACATGGCTAGAATTTCCCAGAGATCTATCGATGGCCTCTGGAATTTCCCAGCCATGCGTTAAGTTTCTGTTTCGATTTTGTTCATTTAGGGTTGGCTACCATGAAAATTGCAATGGTAGCCAACTGTCTGTTCAGATTTTTTGAATTTGTCCAGCCCTGTATATAATACATACAATAATCTTGCTTCAAGACTTAAATTTGTTACAAGAAATGCCAACAATTAAATTTATTTCAAGAATATAACTGAAAACATATTTAAACAGTCAAACTCGTGGACAATATCTGTGCTTTGACTGTGGATTAAATATATGAACATTTTTCCATAATACAGTGGCGGTCAAAAGTTTAGGACCATTTGAGTAAATCTCTTATTTCTGTTTTTGTTATTATACATTGTAACATGAGAGAGTGACTTGTTGAACAAATCCATTCATACATTTCATTTGCATTTAAAGTAATTTTATTTCAACAGAAAATAAATTTTGTGATTGCTGAATAACTTAGTCCAGATCTCTTAACGGTTTCACCCGTAATAGAGTTTCTGCAGTAATATTCTTTGCTTTTCCGTCTTTAAAGGATATTAAATTATATAAGATACATTCACATGAAGTAACTTCTCGGTCTGCTCGACTGCTTTCATCGATCCTAAACTTTTGTCCACCCCATAAAGATTTAACCGTTACATGAGAAAATTTGCATAATCAGTATGGTGTAATATTCTTTTGGTAGAAATGATAAAAAGCAATTGCATTTCATGAATCAAATCAAAAATTTATTCAGAAATACTTTTTTTATCTTGAATTTTGTGAAAGATATATTGTACACACGAGGTCCTAAACTTTTGGCCGCCACTGTATTTATTTTTAAAATCTTATGTGGCAAACTCGATGTTGGTGTTAAAAAATGCTTTTATAATGGATTCGTAAAAGATAAAGTTAGCAGTAATCATTTATGGTCAGAAAAGGAGAATTATTTGGGAAACTGGCTTCATATTTAATAATAAAAATGGTTGCATTTTGTAAAAAAAGCATGACTACGACAAGTAAGTGCAATTGTGTGAATCATCCAGATATTTTCAGTTACATATGTGGCAAATACTTTTTAAAGAAACCAGAAAACCCATCTCTGAATTTGTGAAAATAGTATATCTGCATATTTTAGTGTCCCGTTGGGGCACCAGGAGAAGTCTTGGGCTCCACATGCTTTGAACATTTGCAACATAGATAAATGGCAAGAGGAAATGTCTAAAATTTTGTTGTGCCGATGGTTTGGAGGGAACCAAAATGTCATCATATCAGACAAATGGATATATCCTAACCCGGATTCAGCGAGGAGTCCTGTACCGCATTCTAAAGAAATACTGTTCCAGATTCAACAGTTTGCCTATTCTCCCAAAGGATGTTATAGAAAAATCACTGTCTGACGAAGCACAACATTCCACAACTGAAGAAAGCAACAGTGATTTGAAGAAGTTTCAGTAAGTCCCCAATGTTTCGATGAAGAAAAGCACATATACCAGATCTTAAAAACTAGATCTGATTCGTCAAACCTCATATGGTTTTAGAATTTTGTGCGCCAAATTAACCTAGAGATGCTTAAAAAATCTCGTGCACCAGTCTATTGGCCAGTATAAGAGATCAGTCTTCTCATTGGACAATTTCAGTTGGATTGGTAGGACCCTCACTGATTTAACTCGGGTTTCTGATGACACTTTAAGTAGATTGAAACACGTGGACCAATATGAACCTAGTGGCGGACCAAATTGGCCACAGATTGAGCGTCATTGTGCTAATGCACGTAAAGTTTTTCATTTTTCATTTGTTCTCATTTTATAACCAACCAGCCCTTATTTCTGAAATACCCTTCATATACAGCTTTCTCCTCATTAAATTTTATCAGGTGGTTGGAAGATAAAATAGCTGAGCAGACAAAATTAAAAACAAAATATTACGCAGTGGTGTTCAATTTTTCATGTATTGAGCCAGGTGGTCACCAACATTAGCCGGGCAGCGTGCCCGTTCAGAAGGGCCTGGGGAGAACCTTGATATATACGAGGTCTGATCAAAAAGTCCCAAGACTGGTTGTACATCTCGCCAACAAATGACAGCACATGTTCACAAATGCAGTAAATGATAGCCCTAACATTCATGAATCAGCTTTTCAAAGGATTTTGTTTCATGTGCATTGGGGACTGAGAAAATACTGCTATTGTGATCATGTGTTTGAGGTCGTCTGCGATTTTGTCATGGACATTAAATTTGAGAACTAGCAAATTCGAGAAACGAGTGATCTGAAGGAGGACGTTCGATGAAAGCAACTGGATCTGTTCCGTGAAAAAAAAACTGGATGCTCCACCACAACAATGCACTCTCACAGAGCACTCCTCATAAGTGAGTTTCTTGCGAAAAACAACATTATTTCACTTTCACATACACCCTACTCACCAGATTTGGCTCCTGCAGACTTTGTCCTCTTTCTGAAAATGAAGATCCAGTCGAAAGGTTGCTGTTTTGACTCGATTGAGCAGATCCAGTACGAATTGTAGAAGGTACTTGAATTGTTTTAACAAAAATACTTCCCAGATACATTTCTGAAGTGATGGGAACGCTAGACTCGTATATTGCAAGGGGACTATTTAGAAGGGGACACTGTGTAATTGTATTTAAATAAAGTAATTTCTCATTAAAGGAACCAATGCTGGAACTTTTTGATCGCACCTTGTATTAATCTTTAACAAACATTAACACAATTAGAAATGCCATTTTATAATAAAACAAAAAAGAATATTCTTCTCCCTCTCTTAACTTATTTGTTATGAATCGTGTTAAAAAGATTTAAGGATAGTAATGATATTTTTTAAAGTTGTGCATTTTTTTGATGTGTACTTGGATCTTTTTGAGTTTTAAAGTGGAAACTTGTTTAAATGTTATTTAATTGTGACGATAGCCTTTGGTCCACTTGATAGTGAGTGGATGAAGTCCATTAGCATTAACGTGATTGATTAAAAATTGATTTAATATTTAAAGTTAAAATTAATTTTTTTCTTTGAAAAGTCGACTCAAAATCTTTTTCTCTCAGGACATTTTTGTAAATTAATAATTTTTTTTTTTAATAATTGGAATAACAAATTTGTTCAAAAAGCTTAAATTCTTGATAACTTGTCCTTGATACGGATGTTATACTTTGCTATATTATTAGTGTTCAAATGATTAATCAGTAAAATCTTTGCTTAACTTTTGTTGCTTTTTTTTTTTTAAATTAAATATTTTAAAGATTTTTTTCTTTATTGAATTGTCATCTGAATTCGAAGAATTGCTGATTTACCGACTATTTTGGATTAGAAATTAGAACTCTTTTATTGCAGATTTGGGTTCTACGTCAAAAATTATATAGGTTTTATCTGAAATATTGTTTTTCAATTAGTTAATAGATTGTATGTAAATGCAAAAATTAGATTATTAAATTCCACGACTTCCACGGGGTCTAGTATCACATGGAATGAAAGGGCCCAGAAGTGCTAAGGAACGTATTTTTATTTGCCAACCTGTTTTGGGATTACATCACCTTCACAGGTTGGCTAAATTGTTTCAAGTAAAGAATTGTGAACAGCAGAATATATAACGTCCAGGAGTAAGGTCCTACCATCAGGGCTTGGAAGGCACTGGTTTGTGGACTACAAAAGGATCAGTAAGGGAAAAAGGAACTGAAACGGCTTACACGTAGGGTGGGCCTAGTAGAAAGTTCAACTGTAGTCTGTCTCCATTATCTTGAGTCCAAGTTCCAATTGCGCAGGTCGTTCTGCGGACTGTATTTTTGCAGAAGTAATTCCGTGTGGTCATAAAGTTCCCAGATTTCTGAATTTGTCACTAGGCTTTGCTGACGTTTCTTTACGTTTTACATTGTTTGACGTGGAGACTGCTCAGGATGAGTCATCTTGCTCCCTCACCTGAAAGAGCAGTAAAAAAAAGATACTACAGGTGTCGCGTCGTCATGGTAACCTGCGCAATTCGAACTTGGGCTCAAGATAACGGAGACAGACTATAGATACCCAAAATAAAAGTATTTTTGGATATCTTTAAATTAACTGCTAATTCACAGTATGGCGAAATTTTCTTCAAAATATTTGATAGTAATTAACAAAGACGCAAAATATCACTCACTCTATTGCTCGCAGAAGTAATTTGTGATTGAAATTCCACTGGATGGATTAAATAAGTGCCTAATCTCAGCTTTGCTGGTAAAAGAAAACTGCAATTTTCTGGATATCTTTCAGAATGAGAAACTAAACAGGCTCACTAATTTTGAAGGAGTTAGGATGGGAAGAGGGAAAAATAAAATAAATAAAAGACAACAATAATAAAGACTATTGTCGGAGTGGGGGGGCTATAGCCCTCTAATGAAAGTTGGAGTGGGCAGGTCCAATTAAATTTCCAATTTGAATTGTTAGACATAGATAATTTTACTTTGCAATGACTTCTAACAATTGAAATTGGAAGTTGAACTGGATAGGCTCAATCAAACTTTCGTCTGAGAGATATTCGAGAAAACCTGAAAGTTCCGTGTCGGCACAAGGCTTGTGGTCATGGTCTGACTGAATGGCGCATCTGCGAACGCTTCATCCACGCCAGATTATTGGTATTATAAAAGATTCTTCCAACGTTATTATTCATTATGTTTTTAGCAAATTGCAATCAAAAAATCATGAATTTTGAAATTGCAGTCCTAAACATTGAATCATGATAATGTTTTTAAGTGCAGCACGTAAATATTTTATACTCATACTATGTCAGTATAAGGCAAATTAACTTGCTATATATCTGATTGGAAGCATTGCAAGAGGTTCTCGTATGGTGAAGTAAAAAGTTAAGTTAGATCAATCATTTATGCATATCAAAAAGTTGCTATTTTAGAAAGATCAGATCGAAAGGTCGTTGAGTCTTGAATTGGATTTTTGAGTGTAATAGAGGCTTTACAATAAATAATGAATAGAGGGTAAGATATAGTTGAGTTTTTATTTTCTACAATATGCTGCATAGCCTCCAATCATTACATTTTTCTGGAAACTTGAATGTTAGTGATAGGAGGTGGATGTTGTCCTTTTAGCATTAAATATTTGGTTCTCTTTGGTTAGGAATATTTCAGTAAACGTCATTTTTATAATTTTTTTTTGTAGTTGTATAAATAATAATAATAATAAAAATTAAGAAATTGGTAATCGTAATTTTAATTATGATTTTTGTATATTTCCTTAACAATCACATGAATCTGTTATTAATATTAAAAAAAACTGACACTAAAGAAAAATAAAACGTCTGCAAAAATGCATTTAGCATAAGTAAACACTGTCTCAACTGCTCTTGTACTCTCTTCCTTAATGCATTCGAGAATTGAGGCCAGACGTAAAACTGACCTATATTCTTTAGAATTTAAATCATTTTTCAATCGAAATAATTCTCCAATTATACAGACCCTAAATAAATACTGTATTGCTTTATTTATTTTACTAGATAATTTAAAAAAATACTAACAATGGAAGTTCTTAGGCATTGCCTTATTTGATTTTTATTTTTTTAATTTTTTTTTGTTTTTTTTTTCTGAGTTATAGTTCAGCGTAATTAGTTTTATATTTGAACTTTAGTCACACTCGAAACTTAAAGAAAGTTGATATTTGAAGTTATTTATAAATTCTTTTTGAGTGTTTTTTTTTTTTTTATAATTAATGTATTTATTTGCATAAAATTACACTTTATGGATTTATAATTATAATAATTCTTTACTTCTGCCAAAAAAATAAAATATCAATAATACGGTTGTATTTTATGACCTTTAATAAAAATAAAAATTTAATATTTTTGTTTATCATATGATTATAGAGAAACGTTCCGTTTTTATACTTAAGGTCTTAAATAGTGTTATATTATATTATTTGTATTTGATATTATCGATATTTGATTTTCTTTCTATCCATTGGCCAAGGTAAAAAAAATTAATATAATTATAGATGCTTAATGAATTTGAATTTCATGTCAATAATATGAATAATAAAATCTTGCAAATATTCGAAAAAGAAGGATTAGCTGCGATGCAGAAGTAATTTTAACGAGATAATTTTAGCTACAGTTCCTGATAAGTAACGAAAATTCATGTATTTCTTTCCAAATTTACGACTATACAGGATTATTCATAAGTCCGTGAAATATTTCAAAAGTTCATTGCAACTACGCATCGAATAATAAATTTTATTGTACTGATATAGAAAATTGGAGAGTTTTCTTCTAAGTTTCACGCATGCTCAATGTTCTCACCTCTGGTGATAAGGCAGTAATCCATTTCATCCCGTATGCATGCCAAAATACCATGAGCCACCAGATCCACAGTGGCGATAGAGTTGCAGAGAACTAGTAGTGACATTTACTAGGTGGGCTCTGTGTGGTCTCGCGTTATTGTCCATAAAAATGAAGCCATCTCCAATAGCTCCAGCATTTGGTATGACAATAGGCCCAAGAATATCATCCCTGTACCTCTAAGCTGTCAGAGTTGCCGATTCAGTTAATATAAAACTACCTACTAATTGTTCAACCAGTTTTACTTTGGGCCTCGTAGTGGTTCATCTCTAACATATACCGTTAAATAAACTACTAATTGTTAGGTTACTGAGGAATGGAGACAGAAAGACGGTGTCCTCGTGGCCCGTAAAATATCTAGGCAGTATCTCCATCTCCTGGCTGATGGAGGATTCGCCAGTGCAGTTCAGGCAAGTCATGAACTTTTTGCTGTACACCTTGTCCTTAACATATTCTACAGGAAAATTTATAGGGGGTTATATGGAGTGATTGTGGGGACCAAGAGATCAAACTGTATCGTTGTTGAACTTTTAATCAGAGATTTTACTCCCTAAACTATAGCACACTCATTGCTTTCTGCTCGGCAGTCACCATTTTGATTATGATGCAGTACAATGTTGCATACTGGGATCAGTCACATTAATGGAAGCAGCTAAAAACTTTTGAGTGTTTGTTTGCATTGTTGCAAACCACATAGTGCAGGGTTCTCTCCCAGCCCTTTTGAACGGGCGTGCCACCCGGTTGATTTTGGTGATCGCCTGGCTGAATACACAAAAGTTTTTGTATTTGTTTTTAATTTTTGTCCACCTGGCTATTTTATCTTTCCACCCAGCTGATAAAATTTTCTGGAGAGAACACTGTAGCGAGAGCTTTTCTAGTTAGGACATTTGTGTTTTTTATGGTACCAATAATACTAGTCATGAAATCAAATTGTGTTTCTTGTAGTGCTTTTTATGCTGATACTAAAAATTTTTTTCTCCCACTGGGGGGGGGGGGGGGGGGTGAGGGCGTGATTTCAGAACTGTAATAAAAATTAATGGTAAAAGGGGAGGAGGGGAGTTATCAAAGGATAAACATTCGCCTATGTATTCCTTAAAAAAAAAAAAGTCTCTGCTTATTGTTTGTGCTTATGGTTACATTTTGATAAAAATGTAAAATTTTTGATAAAAATATCAATTAAATATCAGTTTGTTTGTTTTTTTTTTTTTTTTTTTTGTTAATCGAGGTTCATTAAAATGTTATATCGTAATTTTTGGTATGTAATGCGCACATGAGTATCATGTACATCTATTTTTTGGGATTTTTTGGGAAAAATTCCTGTGTATTATTATGTGCACTCAAGTTTTTGTAAACAAATACTGGCAAGTGCTCATTGGTTTAGATCTTGCACATCAAACAAGTATTGGACTTAGTATAATGATTCGCGATAACGTGTATTCAATATTGAATTGAGAATTACCTTTCTTATTTTGAGAAGAAAGAAATTTTCATGTTGACTAGATATTCTGACATAAAAATCAGAAGATTATGCACAGTGAAGATTTTATTAGCTTTTATCTTGCATAATATGCGCATTATATGCCGAAAATTAGGGTGTATAACTAAAAATTAGAATTTTTGTATTTTGAATTTTGTACTTTAAAATTTTAATTGGCTTCTTAATTTTAAATTTACTTTTGAGATTTTATCATATCACAGTTTGTAATTTTGTTATTATTATTATTTGGATCATTATTAATTGGTTGAGGAAGAAATTTTTATTTGTTAATGTTACAAAGCAGATTACAAGTTTACATTTTAGCAAACGTATTTTGTGAATGACCCCCAATTTCAAAAGTCCAATTCAAAAGTCTTTTCTAATTCTGAAATATATCCATGAAATGAATGCAAATGAAAACACTAGAGAGACATTTATGATTATTGACTTTGATTATTTTCTTTATTAACTACCGGTAACAAAAATAAATAATTATTAACTTCCATTTTATAATTATCGTAATAATAATTTAAAATTTACTTGTCACTTGTAGGAATCCTAATATTAGAGGTAGCTAAATTATTAATAAATAAAAAATATCAAGATAGATTAATATCACTTTTAATGATATTAATTTTTAAAAAGTAATTGGAAGCTAAATTGAATTCACTGGGGGAAGTGCGTTTAAAAAAATGAAAATGAATAGGGTGGATCTGCTTATTTAACACTTCCTGCTTTAAGTTTTAAGCAAAACAGTTTTTTTGAGCTGTTTGCCTGTCTAGTTCAGAAAATTTGCATCTATCGCTTTTAAATGTGCTTTTGATGCTTGTGAAGTGGTTTTGTTGCTGTTCACACTTTAATCTGCCTAGTTTGGTTTATTGAAATTTGAGTGAAGCTTTAAAAAAAAAAAAACTAAATGTTTTCTCATCTGTTATCATATGCTTGAAAGCTTAGATGGTATGTACTTTAAGATGTAATAAAGAACTAAAGGAATAAAAACTAATAGGGAAAGATATTATTCAAAACGAAAGTAAGCTTACGTTTTTATGTAAAACAAATGAAGTGAAAACGCTATCCACAATAAGTTTTATATAGTTCTGCTGCTTCTTTCAACATATAAAAGAAAATAACTTGAACATAAACATTTCCTTAGCCCTCCCCTAAGGAAGATGAGTTTTCAGACCATCTTTACTAATTGGTCTCTCAAACCTTTATACTGTGTGATTCATGTGTGTAAGCAATATATGATTATTTTGTTGGGGAAGTTAGGTTGAGCAAAAAAGTTACATGAACATAGGGGTATTCCATTTAGGTACAGAATTAAGGCAGATCAAAGTACAGTCGAATTTCACAGAACTTAAAAATCAGGTTAAAGAGCTTTGAGGTATAGAGGCTTACTTTTTAAATCCAGATTCTTAGGTTAATAAAGGTAGTGTATGAAGAAATGATAATACTATAGGCACCAAAATTTAGCGAGGTGTTCCAAGAAAATGTTTCGAGATAGTGATAGAAAATTACATTGATTCTAATATACATAATACATATGACATTGAGCGTATGCTGTCCGCAGAAAAATTGGGTGATAATGGTTTTTTTAAAAGCTTTTATTAACCTTGCAATGTTAGTTTGTTTAGGTCGAATTTTGTAATCAATATGAAACCAACTTCCCGACAAGCTAGGGAGCTGAAACTTAACACACATACACAGGATCGATGACAATTTATGTTAAATTAAAAAATTTTCAAATCGGTTCACTGGTTCGTGTTCTAATGGTACAAATTCATTACTACGAATTGTTTGTTGAGACAGTTGGATAATTCGTTATGGCGAGAGTTAAATGTATCTGTTGTTTATTGTGCAAAATTAAGCTTTATTGTTGCCACTAAATAAAACATTATAAAAGCTTGGTTTGAAAAAACCCTTTTCCTCTTTATTTATAATTTGTGTTGGTAACACATGTGAATTTGCTGGTAGATAATTATTCATCATCATTAATATGCGATAATTTAATCTGTAATTAGTTAATTTCTGCTTTCAATAAAACTCTTAAATCTAGAGTTATTAATTTAGGCCTGCTGAAAAGTGAGTGCTACCATGTGGCCCTCGTGGCGAAAAGTTTGGATACCTCCATTCTAAATTATTCCTAGTTATTTTTTGAATTCCATGCAATTCCCTCATGGTAAACTTCAAATATGAAATTATTGCTTCTTTCAAAACTTTGATCTGCTATAATTTTATACCTAATTGGAATACAACCTACGTTCATATGACATTTTTTTTGCTCAACCTGACTTCCCTAATAAAATGCCGAACTTTTTTTTTCCACATGTTGTGAATCGCCCCATACACATATTTGCATTACAGGGTCGATTAAACGTATCATTTCTGCGACCAACACTGAGATGCAAGTTAAATATGCATTATACGATGTAGGGTGTAAGGATGGTACGGTATCAGTTAGATTTAAAATAGACTACTGGTATTCCAAAGATTGGCCTATGTCATTTTTCTCCGAAAAATTAGCCAGCACTAAGTAATTTCTAGCTGGATCCCTGGTATCGTTGCTATATGTTTATGCGCGTATTAATTTTAATTGTAATATATTGTTTTTATACATTGTTTCCTGGGCATGAAACATTAAGAAAAAATGAAAGAAAATCGAGGAATATTAAAAAAAAAATATATAAGGATATCCTCGGGACAGGAAGAAAATATCCTTATAAGTGGATTATCCTTATATCCGGGATCCTTATATCAAGGGTCGACTGTATTACAAAAATGTACTTGGATATAAGTGCTTAGGTAATACAATAAAGCAAAGATGAGATATTTCAATCTGTTGGTTTAATCTGTAGCAACAGAAGAAATAAAATCTCTTGAATTATAAAATGTTGTTTATTTTAGGTAATCAAATAAACAAAAAATAAACTGTTATTACAGTTTTCAATACTACGCATTCCAAAAACCTATTGAAAACAACAACAAAAAATTTGGCAATGCAAAGCATATACATGTATTTATTACTGCTTCAGAGTTTATTCATAAAAATAAGGAAAGGCACAATGTTGACTGTTATTTCCTTCAATAGAAGAATTTCACTTACTGGTTTAGTTTAATACTGATTGCACTTGTATTTTAATTTCCAAATTTGTTTCATCATAATTTAAAAAATTAATTGCAAAAAAAAATGCTAGTTGAAAAATAAATACACTATTACTAACTTCGGTCCAGTCTACAGGACTGAAGGCACGAGTGCTTCTCTAGCGCATAAAAAAATCCTTTGCTTATGTGCATACCGTAGTATTAAGGCTGTGTGCGGTTCGAATAATTTCAAGAAAACTTTGATTTGAAGGCATTCGAACATCCTATCAAATCTACATTAAAACAATTCGAAATGAATTTATCTGTTTCTCGAGTCATTCGAGCTTTTATCGAATTCGTTCATTTGAACTAGCATTTGAAGTTTGGCTGCTGTAACGAATTGTGTGATTCATTCAATTAATTTGTATATCAACAGCTTTTGAATGCTTATTCGAAATCTATTCGAATGGCCTTTGAATATTCCTTTCGAAACCATTTGAACATATTTCCCTTGAACATATCTTGGTTTTCTTCACTTTTCTCAACATATTTTTTGTAATGTTTCCATATGAAAGACCTAGATGATGTATTTGGTTCCATTTCTAGCACTATTGTTCTAACGTTAAGTTAACGCTGCAGTCGTACGCGTACGAGTGGTTCTGAAGTCTTTGAATTTCAATTAGATATCTTAACTAATTGAAACAGCATTTACAATGTCCCCAAAGGTTTTTAATGGATTAGTCTGCAATAAACACCGAAATGAGCTATTATTTGTAAGCAGTTATAAGCTTATTTTCGAATGTACCCGAAGGTTTCGAATGGTATCGTTCGGATAAAAGCAATTCGAGCTTACAGGAGTAATCAGCCTCCTTGAATTGAATTAATCGAATAGATTTGATTTCAATTCAAGTGTTTTTGAACTTTTTTCCGAATCCATTTAAATTGTCATTCGTTTCATTTGAAGCAGAATTTGTGGTTTTCAAATGGATTCGTCTGCACCCTTATTCGACTCGATTTAACACTCGTACGCTGCCTTACGTAGTATTAATTGAGAAATAACGCTACTCCAGAAACTGATGATATTTTAGTGTTAGCTGTAATGCTGAAACGTTCTGATCTCTAACTGGAGGGTAACGGCTTAAGGCAGTAAATTGAAATATGAATGTCTAATTATAGTAAAATTGATAATTGATTAAAAAAATTTTCCATAAAAGCATTAAGAGAAAAATTTTCAAACAGATTTTCAATTATTCTGTAACCCCATCTCTGTCTGCTCTCCAGTGATCCAAAATAAGCTTGTTGCTTTTTTTTTATACAGTAGAATCTCTGATAAATTGAATCTCAAGGGAAGAATAAATTGTTTTGAATTACAGATGTTTTGAATTTATCGAGGTTAAGTAAAATAAAACTCGAATTATTGAGGTAAATTATGAAAAGCTACTGTAATTAAAATTTAAAAGTGTATAAGTTTTAGCCAGCTTCATTGCATTGAGCAACCGCATTTCGTAACGAACTCCCATTAGATAAACTGACAGTTTGATTTATAAATGTTTGGATTGATAAAATTCGATTTGTTATAGCTTCTTCCCTTTAACCCTTTCACTGCATAATTAAATTTACTTTTCATTACTGAGAAGATAGAATTATCCACTTTTAGCAGCATAGCAAGAAGTTTTTTAAAGCCTGTGGGATGAATCAGATATCCGCAGGTAAAGGTAATGAAATTTTGTGTGGATATATCTGCTTTACGCAGCAAAAGGGTTAACTTTGATTCGTAGAAGCTAACTTATGTATGATGTTTTCCAAAAAAAAAAATCAATTTTAATATTGTTTTTCACATTATGAAATGGAGATTTCCCTGCACCATCCTTTTTGATGAAGTTAGGGGGCTTGCAGTACATAACGGGAAAGAAAACTCGCAGAATTTTGACTGGTTTTTGTCTTTTATTCTTGGCTTTGTCAAACATACAAATGAAGCAGCTAAAAACTCTATGGGGAATCTGGTAAAATATACAGGGTATCCATAAAATGTCTGTGTATTACCAAAGACACATTTTATCTGTGTATTACCAAAAAACTAATAAAGGTAAACGGAAACTGATTTCAATATATGAAACTGTAACTGAAAAAGTTTTGTTTCACAATTTTGGCGCTAGAGTGCGGGAACTGTATATCTGGGTTATTGAAACAAAAGATGGCTACTCCACATGAGTGAGCATGGACTGTGTAGTGGTTTATCGCTTTGGACGAAAAATTTCCATGTCGTTGGATAGGCAGAGAGGACCTATCTCTTGGCCCCCTCAATCACCGGACATTATGCCACTGGACTTTTTCTTGTGGGGGTTCGCGAAGGACCATGTATTCAAGACAAAAGTTAAGGACCTTACGGATTTAAAACGCTGACTCACGTTTGCTATTAACAAGATGGATGTCGGTATGCTCAAAAGATCATGGCAAGAAATTATTATCGGCTGGATATTTTCTGTGTGAATCAAGGAGCACATGCTGGGGTCTACTAACTTGGTTTAATAAAACTTTTTCAGTTACAGTTTCATATACAGTCAAATCCCGTTATAACGAAGTTCAAGGGATTACCGGTTAACTTCGTTATAGCGAAAACTTCGTTACATCGAGATTGCAAATTAATTTGAGAATAAATGAAAAATAGCATATTTTAAACCGAGAATATAAATATTTTTAATGTTTTACCCTTAATTATGGCAAATGCCAATCAATATTAGCCTTTTAATGTACAGTTCGGATTTCGAAATGATTTGTTGTGTACCACAGGATTAAATTAAACTGATTAAGATCGTCTCATAATTATTTTTATTTATCATTACATGTTTTATTAAAATAATCGGTTATTTTTGACTGAAAAGAACAGCTTTTAACAGCAACGCTATTTATAAAATCGGATAAAAATCCTAAACTCTGAAAAACACGCTCGTCGGTTTCGTTTTGTTCCCGTGCAAATCTTGGTAATTTTTTCTATCATGTCTACTGCCTCCATTGGGGAAAGGCGCTCTTTCGTCGCTTCTTAAAAAAAAAAAGATACCGATTTATATTAAGTACTGTACATATCATGTGTAATTATAAAAAGAAAATTAAGAATTATCAAATGCTATTAAAAAAAAATATGGCCGAAATGGCAGTTGGTGATGCAGAATGGGTACTTACAGTTTGGTCTTAGCAGTCGTCGATTGTCATGGAGTGTAGAGATTCGAAATTGAAACTGACTGCCATACTGCCATGCGAAGCGGCCATTTTATATCCTCCATCACTGCGATGCTGCACCAACGGGCGACGAGTATTCTGATTGGAGGAGACTAAAAGCGACCGCGGCGCCCTCTCTTGGTGAAGGCGGAAACTATTCCAGTTGATCAGCGATCACGACGGCGATAACACGAGAAGGCAAGTGGCCTCTCTCTGGTGTAGGACAAAATGCAAGTTCGAAATAAAGTTTCGTTATAATGAAATTAAAACGTTGTGGGGACCAAAAATTTGCTTCGTTACAGTGAAAACTTCGTTATAAAGATTTCGTTATAGCGGGATCATAATAGTATTAAATTAATAGGATTTTTGCCGGGACCACAGAAAAACTTCGTTATAGTGAAAACTTCGTTACAATGGTATTCGTTATAACGGGATTTGACTGTATTGGTTTATCTTTATTAGTTTTTTGATAATGCACAAATAAAATGTGTCAGACCTTTTATGGACACCCTATATTGTCAGTGATTGGTGGATAAAGAAATAAGAGGCAAATGCCTGAATTTACTAACAGATGTATAAAAGTGGCTGACTGGTGTGAGGGGAAGAACACGGCAGCATCTCAGATTGGTAAACAATGGACAATTGGGAAAAACAAAGGAATAACGAATAATAATGCAAATGAAGAATTACACAATTCCTAAAAAAATACAACATACTAAATAAAATAAGTAAAAAGAAACAAAATAGCCGATTAAAACATGCAATGGCTATAACAAATCGGTAATTGGTTTATTGTTTATTTTTACTTCAAGTTATCGAAATTTTAGCCTTAGAGCGAACTTTTAAAGATTTTCGATTTATCGAGATTCTATTGTATTCGTTTTTTTGGAAAATTACTGGTATATCATTTTTACACCTCATCTTGTTGAACTTGCTATCAGGAATATAAATAAGTGATTTTGTATTAAGATTCATTTTTGTTTTTACAGTTTTAACCTAACAAATAAATAAATGGTAAAGCTGATGATTTATTTATTATTTTTTTTTTATTCTTGGTAATAGGGAAACACAAGTAGGAAACCAACTATACAATTCCATGGAAACCAAGGGGTAAGCAGGCCAAACTTAATTAATCTGTGACTTTGAGCTATAAGAATTTTTGTAGAGTTTAAAAAGCATTTAAATGTGTGCAATTTTAAGATATAATACAAGATAGAATAACAATTAAGTTCTTTCAACCACTGAATGATTCGTAATTTAGAGTAAGTAATAGAAACCTCTTTGCCTTGTCAGAGTAGACAAGTAAAAACGTAGTGAGGAAGGGGGGTGGAGTGAGAAATAGAAGAAGGAAAGAAAACCCAACAACTTCTGGCTTTAAAATCAAGTTTTAATAATAATTGTCCTTGAAATCTTATTTGATTAGAGTTCTCGTTCAGTCCAAGGTAAAATGAAACTGTTTTAAGTGGAGGATTGGATTGTAGGTGTTAACTTGTATTTATCACGTTTTTAAGGAGAAATAATATAAAGTTTTAATAAAAAATAAATAAATTTGAATTTTATCTTTACGTTTTTTTGCGAAAATTAATTTTTTTTTAATACTTAAAAATAGAAAGGAATGGGGGGAGAGAGGCACTTTCTTGTTGCTCATTACTCTGTGTATTTTGAAAGACCTTGCAGAAAACAACCAGTTTCCTGAACGAAATGTGATCACTAGGAATGTATGCAAATTGTAAAAGTTAGGGATTTTTTTTTTTAAATGTGAAAATTGTGTTAAATGCTCTGACTGTTTAGGTAAATGGTAACGTTTTGAGGATGAGATGGGAATTTATTTTAAATGTTAGAAGATAGGATTCCTTAATAAAACAGTAAAAATAGTTTTATATATGTAGATTGGGGTTTGTATAAAAAGGTTTTTTTTGATTGAAATGGAGTGGATAGATTTATGGCTTAAAGCTACCGTTTTCTCCGTGAGATACTTTGTACAGATTAGATTAATGATAAGAAATTGAAATTTAAACATTGCTGCGTTTAAAGTGATAATACTGTATTATTACAATGAAAACATGAACAGCGAATGACACAAATTATAAGAAAATAATTGGAAGATCGTTTAATTTAAATTTTTTTTTTTTTTTTTTTAAATATCAAATGAATTATTTAAAATATTCATACACTCAAAAAATATTTAAAGCTCTATTAATAAAATAGCAAATCATTAACAGTTTTAATACATAATAAAGGATGAGCATGTAGCTAAAATTAACATCTACATAAAAAGCAGTTTGTTGTCACCAATGTTACATTATTGTCCGATGCATAATTGTTGGATGAACGTCAGGAAGTAAATACCAGTAGTTGCCAAGTGAAGATATAACCAACGAAAGAAATTCAAAGAATTGTAGGTTTGTTAATAAAAGTTCGTTGGTGTATTTAATAATAGAATATAAAGAGATGTTTGTTTTGGCTGTCACCTTGTATCACTTAAAGAACGTGATTAATTACTCTGAAATTGAAAAGTTAAATAGCATATTGACAACTTTTTTTCAACTTCAGAGTAATTAAACAGGTTCTTTAAGTGATAATGGTGACAGCTGAAACAATTGCTTTTTTTTATTCTATTATTAAATGTACATAACAACAAACTTTGTATTACTGAGACTGTAATTCTTTTAATAATTTGTTACTGACTAAAACGGGATCAAAAATTTTTTCCACATATTCCACGTAATCTTAAAAAAAAATTCATAATGCATTAATAAGTAAACTGCAATCTGATCTAAAGATGTTAAAAATGTACAACCAGCAATATGTGATGAAAAGTTATTTTTATGAGACATACAATTGAAACCCACAAAAATTAAGCATTCTAAATAAACAATAAGAATGATAAATAAATAAATTACTAAACTGAAGATAACACTTGATATCGATAATTTGATATCTTTGGTGTTGAAAAGGAAAGGAAAAATTCCATGACCTGAACTGATGACGGATGACTTTACAGTAAAGTCATCCGTCTCGCTGATGTTTTCGTGATTATGATAAGAAATGAACGCCACTTTGGGAAGTGTGTAATTTCACGCACGTTCCCATAACTGATCCGGTCCTTATGTTCACAGCTGATCAATTCCCAGAATCCAAGGCGCTTGTCAAGGCTTTTCACAATGGCGGAAAAACGCTGCTTTGCTAAATAGTTTTAAGTGATACGAATTAGTGTAGGTGGGAAGGTTAAGAATAATTAAGGAACTACGTCTGTTCAAGAACTTCGGTTATGAACCAAAATGAGAAAGCAACCAAGTTATGCTTGATAATCAAAGATTAGGTCTCGTATCGCTAAAAGCTCCACTATCTCCATCTGGCGGAAGAAATTGTAACTCTGATCATGATTAGCGTTTTGCAGTGTGGACACATGTATTTGTCAATGAAGTTTGAACATAACGATCAAGAATTATGGTGTGAACGGAGGTATAAAGAGGTCACCTTTATTAAAGTTTTGTCTTCTAATGTTTGTGAAAATTGAGGGAAAATTGGTAATATTTAAGGAAATGAAGATGAATTTAAAATTTATTGGTATATCTATAAGTCATGACTCCCCCTCCTTGAAGTGATATATCAAGGAAAATTTTAAATGGCAGATAAGATAATTGAACTGATAATTTTTTTATGATGATAAATATTACCGATCGATGAGATAATTGAAGAAATTGTAAACAATTTTTTGTTTGGGTTAAACGTACCGTTATTTACTGACTGTCAAGTTTTGTTTTTTTTTTAAAAAAAAAGGTAAATATTTGGTATTTAACAAATATGGATGTAGTGCATATCAATTAAAGGCCAGAATTGGCTAAAAAGTAATGCACACATCAAAATAGAGAACAAAATAATATACAAGTGAAAACAAGTTCAATCCAAGACTACACATCTCATAACTTAGGACAGTCGTATGATTTGCCACTAACATGCTAGTGCCAGATATGGGTCTTGTAGACTCCATGCCATATTGACTTGCAGTTGTTTTGGAACACAGATGAGCAAAAGAATATTAAAAATGGTTTCACGTAACAGCATAAAAGAGAAAATTCATGCAAAATGTGAAATAGTTTTTATTTTCACTTATTTTTATGTTGTTTTTCATTTTGATACCTTTTTGTAAGTTTATTTTAATTTCATATACTATGTGTAGATTCCAGCTTGCCCATTCAAGATTTTTATCTGACCTTCCAAGCAGTTTTAAAATATACAATATAGGATGTCAAGTTAAATGTAATATGTGTGCGAAATAGAATTGATAAATTATGAATGTCAATAGACTTTCCTTTGACAGCTTTGTACAAAAGGAATAAAATGAACATACACCAATCAAAATCCTTGGAGCTGGAACCAAAATTGTAATTATATTAATTATACTAAACTTGTTTTGTTGCGTTTTATTTACATTGGATTGCATTATTGATTTGGATGTAATGAAATTATGCAGGAAAAAACCTCTGGACTTGCTAAAACGGTTTGTTTAAATTGATTTCATCTGTGTTTATCATTCTTATTTGGTTTACAAAAGTAATTCTGAATGAAATATGGCCTAGAAGTCTGTTTGCACAGACATCCTACAGAGCTTCTTTATAAAGTACATGTCATTGTGTGGATCTAGCAAGAAGGTGATCCACGGGAATTCTTTTTAAATTCTGACGATCCAACTGACACGTTTTAAGAGGTCATAAATAATGGTACGCAAAACTGAACAAATAAACGACAATATCATTTGATAGACTGAAATATGCCATTTATTCTATAAAATTTCCAAACAGGAAGGATGGCCTCCGTTTAATTTGATGAATTGTTGCAAATGTTTCTGGAAGTTCTGATGCAATGCCTCCAAAGATTGGTGTGTAGCCAACGGACGTTTTTGAAATCTGGTATCCTTTAAATGTTGGAATCCTTTGTCGAACCAGATTAATATGGTTTGGCATTGAGCCTCAAAGTTCTTCATTTTCGACAAAAAGGTATGGCTGCTGTTTGTCGCGTGTTTGGATGTGTTATCTCGTTTCAGAAACATTGCTTGGTCACCTGATTTTACTGTTTTAGGGTTTCTTAAAAGAACCTGTTTTCCGTAGACATATGACTATACTCTGTCCAATGAAAGAAAAACTGGGCATGTCTAATTAAATTTCTGATTTCAATTGTTAGACATTGTTGCTAAGTAAAATTAACAATGTTTAACAATTGAAATTGGAAATTTAACTGGATATGCCCAGTTTTTCTTTCGTTGGACAGCGTATAATGTTCTTGAACTCTGACAAGCCATTGTAGACGAAGTTGTGACCATTGATCAGGAACTGTGGAGCCACTTGTACAACAACTTCCAAAGATGGTTGCAGCAATGTATCGACTCAAGCAGAAGCCATCTATCTGACTTAATTTTAAAATAAGTAGTTTGGGATTTTTGTTTAAAGAATAAATGGCATATTTTAGCCAATCAAAAGGTGTCTGTTTATTTTTGTTTTGCGTAGCATTTTTTGTATCCACATAAAAAAATGTGTTGTCAGTCAGCTTGGCACCACTGTCTATAAGCATGGCACTAAGTTGAATAACAAGTTGACTAGAACAATGCAGTGGTTTTGGTTTGAAGATGTAGTTAGTGAAGGTGCTCTCAAGTATGGCCTATAACATGATCTCATACAGGATCTCTGATCATGACATCATACAGGATCTCTAGAAATGAAAATAATTCAAACTGACCTAGAAATGAATGAATAAAAAACTAAAAAAAAAAATTACAAATAACTCCTTCAAAGTCAAAAGATATTGAATAAAAATTGGTTAACTCTTAAAATATGTAGACTAAGTACATTGTTCATTCATTGTGCATCATTTTTCATTTGTTGTCAAATTAAAAAAAAATATTGGGAAAGTAATGAAACAGTTTTGTTAGGTTGCCAGTCGGAGAAGTTTTTTTCTTTTCTGTATATTGAAATATTAGCTTCATATTTATTATTGATCAGATGATAAAAGGATTGTGTTCTAATTTCCGATTGAGTTTCAGCAATGCTCAGATGAAGACAGTTTTTAAAATCTTTATCCACAATATTCAGGTTCATCACAGACTAATGTTTCCTTTCTCTTCAGCGATTGTATGTTACCTTCTTATTTAAAGTAGTGTACGTTAAGTAAACGCAAAGATGCAAAGGATAGTTATTTAGTACGTGTGCGTTTTAAATATTCAATTTAAAGCTGATTTATGGTTTCTCTCGTTTATCTGGACAAGTTTCATTCCATACTGGCCCCCCCCCCCCCTCTTCAAAATGTCCTATACTTGAAGGATTTTGAAACTTGATAAAGAATTTTTTTTTTTTTGTACCTGTATAGAAGTTGTGTTTTATGGTACATTTTTACTGTACATACTACTAAAAGGTTAAGGCCACCATATATGTGGTAAAGTATTTTGTTAAGGTTTTTAAGTAATGTGTGATAAGAATGGCACTTTGACCAAGGGTTCAGTGACACCATCACAGGATACCAGTCAAGGTTAATATGAACTCAACCTTGTCTATTATAATCTCTACTCAGACAAGAAGAGAAAAAGAAAATAAAGTGGAGAATTTTTCTCTTTTTGTTAAATATAATGGTTTTTGTGAAATTTATATTTTTATTTTTTTTTAAATTATTAATAGGTTTAAAAAAAAATAGTTCTATTAAATTTATTATGTTATCGTTATCATATTAATTGGCTAAAATTTTCTGCATGTATTTGCTTTTAAAGTTTAAAAGGTATAAGATATACTAAAGATTTATTCCTTAAATTTTATTTTATGTTGAAATTATTTGAAAGTCTTTCATCGAGAAATTGTAATGTGATATAAAAAACAAAAACAAGCTTCAGGAATAAGTTTTTGAGCAATAATAAAAAAAAAAAATAATTAAAAAAAAAAAATAAAGAACGAAAAATGATGATTAAACGAACAAACCATCTTTAAACACGTCAAGATGTATGTTTGATTTAATGAAGGTTAAAATTTTAAATATTTACAGATGTACTGTATGTATAAGAGTGTCCCCCACTCCCAAATAACGTAAATATTTATGTAGCAAACAAAGATTATTTATTATTATAAGTTATGAAAATCTTTTTCCCGATTTTTCTCTTAATTTGTGGATTTTATTATCATTCTATGTTTCAGCGTTTGATTAGATTTGATATTTTTCTGATAATGATTATAGGTGTCATTTAAAAAAAAACAAAACGTTTTTTGTTTGTCTTTTGGTACTCGTATTGATTTGGCATCTATGCTGTAATATGGCACGTAAAAATTAAATAAATAAAAATTAATAATAAAAAGGTTATTTTTCTTTTATTAAATTTCCAAAAAATAGGGATCATTAGATTTGAGGTCTTGTTTTATTCGGGGAAATACGGTGTTTACAGAAATATTAATAATTATTTGCGTTCACATTATTTGAGTATATATTATCGTCAAATATAGTTTTGTGAAACATAAATTATTAATATCTATTTTTACAAGCAAGTAATATGTTTGTGAATGTTTAAAGTTTTAACTTTGATTGAATGTACGTGCATCTTGACACGTTTAATGATTGTTGAGTCATTTCTGTTGTTGCTGAGGAATTCAAACTTTATTTATTACACGGCAATGTTTTTTTTTTTTTTTTCCTAGAGCGGAATTAGTTTTTGAGTAACGCATCAAAGTCATTCGAGAATTCCGGCACCATTACTTAAGGAAGCAAAATTTGTTCGTTAAAATATATATTATAATTTAATTGAATTTGAATTTTTGAATTTTACATTAAAACAGAGGTAAATGTGAGAAACAAGAAGGCTCCTGGAAATTTAAAAATATATATATTATCAAAATTCGATATAAGAAGCTGAATTGAAATTTTATTATTATAGTAAGACTTATGTAATGATTAAAAAATTAATAATTGGAAAAGAATTTTTCTCTATTTAAAGAATTAATGTTTGTTAAACCTTGAAAGATTTTTGTTCTCGTTTAAACATAAAACCTAGCGCAACTAATTATTTTATGACTTGGTGAAAGTGCAGTATTAATATCAATTGCATATAATTTTGTAGTGCTAATGATCTTCCTTCTATAGTCTACTAATGGTTAGTAAATTATTTAAGTATTTTAGGTAAATAGCTGTAAAAGTATCCACTTGCTGGGATTTTTTCCTTCTTCGTGTTTATTATTAGTATAAGCTATCGTGTAATGAAGTTACTTAATCTTTTATCTAAAGTTTATTTTAGGATCACATAGGGAGTAATAAACATTATAACGTCATCATAAACATAGGGAGTAATAATGCAGTTATAAAATTTTTTTTATCTTCAACTATTGAAGAATTGTATCACTAATGTGTTTTTATTGCGAATTTTAATCCGAATAATACAAAAAAAAAAAATTTCCACTCAAGGTTGTTGTTACTAAAAGCTGGTTAAAGCCATTTTGTGGAAGAAAAAAAAATATTCTCTTTAAAACTAAATTTTTCTCTTTTATCTTGCTATTAGCGCTGGTGTAATTTGCAGCATCTTATTAGAGTGCTTTTATGGAATTGTTTGTATGAACTAGTCTTTTTAAGGGAATTTTCTCATTAATTCTGGGAGAATTTATTAAAATTCAAATTAAAATTTAAAAAAACAAAAAAACAAAGATCATTTATATGTTCACATTTAATGTTGACTTATAATCTTTTGGAAGAATTTCAGATTTGATAGTGAAGGTGGTGATATCCATTTTCAATGCTTCATAATAAAATTTTGAGCAGTACTTGCGTTTGACCTAAATTTTTGAAACTAGTATTTTCTAAACCTCGGATACTAGAGGTAATGATCGCTTTTTAGGTCAATTGCGTTTTCAAATACCATTTCTTAGTAATCTGTCCACTGCTTAGATTTTTATGAGTTTGAAGAGAGGAAGAACATTTTAACTTTAATTATTGAAAGAATCAGATGCATGACAATTTTATTTTTTGCCTTGTGCGATGGGATTGTTGAAGACAATATAGATATTTCTTGCTGATATTGTAGGAATTTTTGTTCTCAAACTTTTTTTTTTTTTT
>JAHWFO010076780.1:0-13548 GCA_023313115.1 Rhysida immarginata | reverse complement strand
CCCCCCCCCCCCAAATCCCCCGAAGTAATAAAATTATTTTGGCAATTTTATGCGTATAGAGATTCAGACAGAAGTTTTTGCAGTGATGTTAATCCTCATATTAATCCTAATGATGACGTCACGAAGTGATTGGCCGCAACTGCCAGGTGGCAATATGCATTGTTTATGTCCCCAGTTGGATCAAGCGCGATCCAGTCTTAAAAGAAAGCACGTGTTCAGCATAGGTATAATGAATGGACGTTCAGACAATGCTGAAAGTTATACGTAACGAAAAAAAATTACCTTTCAACTGTGGATTTGTTTCCCAAGATTTTACATATTTATGCTTGTATTTTGCGGTGGATAGCTGCTTCGGAGGCATGTTTAACACACACAAGTCGTAATACGACTACAACAACTAACTACTACTACTGCGTCCAGTCATAAGGAGAACGAACCGAACCTCAATCAAAAGTAAAAGATCAAAGATGATTGGTTAGAGACATATCATCCGTGACGAAATGCGAATCATGTGACTTCTTGTAACCAATCACGCTTAATTACTTCTGAGATTGTCGTGAAGAGAATGCTTCCAATGTCTCAGACGTAACTACACATTTTCTATTTTAAATAAATGGTAAATAAAATTTCCCCCAAATATCCCCCAGAAAATAAAATCCCCCTAATATCCCCCAATTGAAAAATAATCCCCCAACTTGGCAACACTGGTCTGCCTCCAATTTCTCCTCGAACTTCTCCCAGACCTTGGATTTAGCTGTTGATACTGCCTTCGCTGCTGCTTTTCGCGCCTCAGTGTACCGCACTCGACTCGAATTTGACTTATTTGCAAGCCATAGCAAATAGGCTTCCTTCTTTGTCTTGACAGCTTCTTGGACTTCACCGTTCCACCATGCAGTCCTTTTCTCACCACCCTGTGCCACACGCAGCCGCTTACGACCACAGCACAATGCAGCCGAAGTAATCACAGCAGTTTTAAACAACTGCCACTCCTCTTCAACAGTACCACGTTCATTGGGTAGTTCTTTGAAACTTGAAGATATGTTATCTGCAAAGGTCTTCCTCAGAGCTCTATACTCCAATGCCTCCATTTGATGCGCCAAGTTTGTCTGAACCTAGTATTTTGCTTGGTTGGCATGGATTCAGAGAACCGCAAAGTGCAGACAACAAGGTGGTGATCAGTTGATAGTTCTGCTCCACTTCTCACACGAATATCCAACACTGATCGGAATAAGTCGACTGATAGGATTACAAAATCAATCATTGACTTCTGGTCCATTGCATCCCTATACCAGGTATACTTATGGAGATCCCCGTGCTGGAAGAAGGTGTTTGTGATGAAAAGTCCATTGTTGCAACAGAGATCCAACAAGCACATCCCATTCGCATTTAAATCGGTGTCACCATTCCTCCCACTTACGCCTTTCCACGTTTGGTCATCAGCCCCTACGTGTGCATTAAAGCCGCCCACCAGGATGACAGAATCTGCACTCCCTCTCCTGGTAAGAGCAGCATCAACTTCACCTGGAAAGAGTGGGTACTCTTGTGACTACATTCGGAACATATGCAACGAATAGAGAGAGAGACCGTTTCCCTATCTGAAACCTCAGGAGACACAGTCTTTCACCCAAGGGGATCCAATCTGCAACATAATCTGCCAGCCGGGGACTTGTATCCCCTCTCCCGCCTGGGCAGTCATGTTAGGGTCGACACCAGAGTAGAAAAGCTTCCACCTTCCTTCTAAGTCCACAGTTCTAGATCACCTGACGTTTCGTAGAGGTAATACCTATGATATCCAGTCGATACCGTTTGGCTTCCTCCAATAACTCTGATTCCTTTCCTGTCATGGAGAATACGTTCCAAGTGCCGATTGACAGCACCCGATCCCGTTATCGCTTTACCCGGGATAATTATTGTTTCATCTACAAAATGTCAAATCCACTCCTGATTATTTCTATTCCACTCATAATTCAGCTAAACCACGATACCCATAGTTATGTAACTAGAAATGCCTCAGATATCAGTTTACCATTATTTAAACATGAATACCTTCATTGTCGAGTTTCTTGTATTGATGTTAAAATATGGTCCATGTACCCGTTCATATCAGATCAGTAGTTTCCTACAAGCAATTTAGAAGAACTTTAAAATTTTTTTTATTTCTCACTCTGCACCCTTAGCTTGATGTTATTTATATTCATAATCTAATATTCCTTTTACTAACTAAAGTTAAGCTAGTGCTGTGCCCCTTTTTTAACTGTTGGAATAAGGAAAGGTTGTTTAATTATGTTTATTTTTAAAAATAATATACATTATATTTTATAGGATCTTATTCAATATACAATGAATATGCATCTTATTTATTGTATAATCTTTTACTTAAACCTAGCTATAATTACTTGCCCATTAACTAATTTACTCATCTGTAATTCATTGTTTACCTGTTTATTGGAATGGAATTCCTACGCCCATCGGGGCCAACTTGTCGGTTTCTGACCATACAGGTCCCGTTTGGCGCTTATGTACTCACCATTTAATAAATAAAATAATAAATAAATATCCCCTTTCCCTTTGAATATTTTCAATTACTACGCAGCAGTGCTTGCATGACCGGCGCGAACAGTGTGGCTGCCTGGATTTTTCACGATACAAATATTTTTGAAAATAGGCCTCGCACTACAAATACTTTAAAAATAGAACCCGCATGAGCATTTATCATCAGCTTTTTTTTAATCATCCTAAGTATTTTACTTGTTATTGATGCGCTTTCTTGGCCTTTTCATTGTAGGCTATGGCTATGATGATACCCTCCATAGACGCCATTAATTAGTTTCTCAGATGACCGCTAGGTGTCTGCCACTTTAGTGGCGCTTGCCAATACAAAAAACAAATAAGATTGACGATTGTTAGACGATGAACAACAAAGCAAAACAAAACAGCACAGAACAAAAAAAAATACAACCAGAAACCAAAAACGACAAAAAAAGCATCAAATCTTCCAGTAATCTGGGAAAGAGATGTTGCCAATATCTTCAAATTGATCACGTCAGCCTTTTATTTTGATTTATTTATTTTATTTTTTAATTAATAACTATTATTTTATTGTATTCCAGGGTTTTTGTCTCGTCCTTCTCACCTATATCCGTCTCCTGTGTTTGGAAATGAAAGAGAAAGAAGAAGTATTTGCCAGAGAAACTCTGCAAATAAAAGACAAAAAGCTATCAGGGCGTCGGAAACATCAAAACAATGGGAGCTTCTTCTAAAGCAGGAGGGTATAAGAGCTTCTACGTCAAGGGCAAGGGAAACTTTGAAGAAACTATGGGTCTAAAGTATAAGTGATATTCCCCGGTAGTGAAGATGGATATTATTTTAATCTATGGCAGGTCAACCCAACAAGAGAGTGAATATAGCCCCGGGCGACGCCGGGTTATCAGCTAGTATCTATAAGGGGTGTCCCAAATTGATGTATACATTCTTTGAAACGTTATAATTCAGCAACGAAATGAGATAGAAATATAAGGTTTGTTGTATTTAATTAAACTTAAGCCCGTACATGTTCAAAATGTCCACCTACTGCCATATCTGCGTCGTCCTCATTTAGTTCGTGGACAAGTCGCGGAATGTAAGGCTTCCATTTTTGACCTCGCAAAATTCGATGAACACTGGGTTTGGCGATACCAATTTCACGAGAGCATTGCCTCACTGATTTCTTTGGGGATGGTGCATAAACCTCCATGACGGCATCAACACTCTCGTTATCAGTGGAACTTCTCTTTCTTCCGCACCGATCTTTCAACACATCTTTCACCGTTCCTTCGGCCTCAAACGTGTCTCGGAGTTTTGGCGAATGGTGTACCAAATTTAACCTTCCAACGTCGTTGAACCTCAACAACATTCTCCAATTCCCAATAACACTTCAGTATCCACTTACGTTCATCGAATGAAAGTCTCACCGCCATTTTGGTTTATAAACAAATGAACAACAATGAAACGTGTCCTATGCTTTTTCAGCGCTGTCTGGACCATGCACAACAGACTTTATATTTCTATCTCATTTCGTTGCTGAGCTATAATGTTTCAAAGTGTGTATACATCAATCTGGGACACTGTATATACAGGGTGTCCCGTAATTCGTGGTCGTAAATTTAAAGGTATGTATATTCAATAACAAGAACAAAAAACTCCCTATGAACATAGGTCGAACAACACATCGTTTCCGAGAAATGGGGGATTGTATCATTGTATCATTGGACCGTTCATCCTTCCGTACAGGAACTGCCTATCTCCAATTCCTGCAACAGGATTTCCCTGAGTTATTAGAGAATGTGCCTCTTGCGATTCGCCAACAAATGTGGTTCATGCACGATGGTGCACCCGCTCATTATCAACTGGCTGTGCGGAATCACCCGACTGTCACCTTTCACCACCGGTGGATTGGTCAGGGTGGAACAAGTGCATGGGCTCCTCGATCTCTGGACCTGAACCCATTGGAGTTTTGCATCTCGGGCTACCTCAAAGAGCACCTGCATGCGCAACGAGTGGATACTTTGGACGCCCTGAGCCATCGCGTGGAGAGCGCCTTTGAGAATATGCGAGAGAATGCTGGTCTTTGCGAATGTTTGCGTGGCTCTTTAAGGAGAAGAGCTGTAGCATGCTGCCGTGTTCATGATGGACATTTTGAGGATTTTCTATGAGTTCAACGTACCGGAGACACTGCCAAAGGAACACCTATACGGGTTTTTGCTCTATTTGTCAATAAAGTCATTGTTTCTCGGAAACGGTGCGCTGTTCGACCTATGTTCGTAGGGAGTTTTTTGTTCCTTGCCATTGAATATGCATACCATTAAATTTACGACCACGACTTACGGGACACCCTGTATACAGGGTGCTTTAGAAAAAGATGCCGTGAGATAACTAGCGATGTTCTGCACCTTAAAATAAACACAGGTTTTCTCATACGTTTTGTCGAAATTGCATTCCTTATAGTGCGAGAGTTCATAATGAATTTTGAGCAGGTATTTTAGGCCGTTATAAATTTTGGGAACTAGTACTTACGTGCTATTCAAGTAAGGAATGGAAAGTCTGGCTGGCCGTAAGGGGTCTCGTCCCTATTGCGCATTATGCAAATGTTGCAAAAAATTACGTCCAGAAAAAATATTTTACGTCCACTGAAATTTAAATAATCTGAAATTAGACATATTAATAAACATAAAAAGTCCAATTAGTTTTAGGTGGTTTAAAAATATAGCCAGACTATCCCGAATTTGTATTTTTAAAATAGGCCAAAAATATTTTAGGCCCGCTGACATTTAAATGGTGTATTTATTGAATATATTTAAAAGAATATTTGCCAGTCAAAAATAATTGTTTTAAATAATCGCCAGACGTAAAGAAAAATTTCGCGTGAGTGTGAGTGAAAAACATTTTGGGCAGGGAATGCTAGGCGATGCATCGATGTCACTTCAATATATCGATGTTGAGAATTCGATATTTTAAACCTCGAAATATTGATTATTTATATTTTTGAAAAGACATCAATCAGAAATCAGCAATTGATGAGCGCCGTCTAGTGATAGATAGGATTAGTAGATTATTAATTAATTAATCGTTATAATTTGTTATAATATCGTTTTGTCAATAAATTGTGAATGGGATAAAATGCCACAGGCAAAATGTAAATTAAAGGAAATTTAACTGTAAATTATTTACAAATGTGGATTTTGAAGGAAATTATTTTCTACCAAATGTTATTAATGTATCAAACATCCCTGTTCCAAGTAAATGGATGAGATATTAGATAGAGGTTTAATATTTGCATATTTTGCCCCCCAACATAATATCGACACTATTGGTAATGTTGAAAACATAACATCTAACTTACAAATAAATGATAAAAAAAAAAAAAAAAAAAAAAAAGAATTGAGGAAAAAATGTATTAAAATTTGTATGAAAGCTAATGATAAGAAATTAAGTATTATAATGAATTAGAAAAATTAAAACAATTCTTGAGAAAATAAAATTTAATGATCTCTGAAGCAGATAAAGGGGAGATCGTAGTTATACATTCAATAGTAAATATTTAGAAGTAGCACAAAATTTTATTGATAATAATGAAATTTTTCAAGAAGATAAAAAAGATTGCTCAAATTCTTTCTTCAGGAAGTATGTAAAAAGGTGGATGATTTAAAAAAGCATAATAGAGTAAATGATGAGGAAATAATTAAGATAAAACCGAGGATTTCAAAATTAAATAAATTTTATACAATCCTGAAAGTACATAAAGAAGGTAATCCAGTAAGAGCTATTACCTGTACTTATAATTCTGCTTCATATTTTTTATGAAGATTTTTGAGTAATTTTTTAAAACAGTTCTTTGAATTTAAATATTCGATTAAAAATTCTTTGGAAATAAAAAATAAATTATCAAAATTAGTGATGAAAAAGACTTGGAAAATATTTACATTAGATATAGAAAAAATGTATGATAATGTTCCGATCGACCTTACTGAGGAGATCATTAAAGATAAATTAAGAAAGCATTTTAGTATGGAAACAATTATTTGCATTATTCAAAGCATTTACTGTGTTTTAAAAATTCTCAATTCAAAATCAATCATAAAATATATTCGCAAATTAAAGGTTTACCGATGGGTAACCCTCTGTCACCTATAATGGCGAATATTTATGTAGATAAAATAGAAACTATGATTGTCCAAACATCTGAGATTAATAATAAAATAATTTTGTGGGCTAGATATGTAGATAATATCATTGTAATAGTAGAATATATGATAATCCAAGATGTGGTCAAAGTCTTGAAAACTAATTGTCAGTTAAAGTTCAGTCAAAATTCTTGTGTTCAAAATTGTATTTATTTTCTAGATTTAAGCATTTATATAGGGGATGCCAAATTAGAGTTTTCCATTTTTGAAAAGCGCACAAGAGGAAATAATATCCCTCACTTTTTTCCCGCCTTGCCACTTAGTATTAAATTAAATACAATTATTCAAGATATTATTAGAGCTAGAAAATTGTGTTCCCCAAAATTTATTAAACAATATAAATATAATTTGAGGAAAAAGATGAAATCGAATAGATATCCAAATTATGAAATAGATTTGGTTTGTAATGAAGGTTTTAGAGAGAGAAAAATAAAAAGAAAAGAAGAAGAAGGAAAAAGATTTTCGTTGAATTTTGATCAAAATTTTTATAAATTAAAGAAGATATTTAAAAAAAGAAAAAATATTAATAGTACCAAGAATTGATAATAGAATAAAGAAAACATGTTTCCAAATAAAATCAATAGAGAAAGTAATCAAAATGATGATAAACAAAAGGAAAATAACTTTTAAAGATTTTAAAAATAATAACGAAGACTGGTTAAATAATCATAACGTAATCTATTCGATTCCATGTAAAAATTATAAGTCGATTTATACCGGACAGAGAAAAAGATCGTTGAGAGAAAGATTAATAGAACATGATAGAGATGTTACACTAAATGATATTAAAAATCATTTAGTCCTACATTGTAGATCCAAAGAGCATTCTGTAGATTGGCAAGGCGAAGATAAAAAATCGAGAAAAAATTTACAAAAAAGACTAATTAAAGTAGTGTTTTTGATTAAGGAGGAAAAAGAATGATTTGGCTACACCAACTTACTCTCTGAGTGAGGATAGGCTAATGTTGCAGTGACGTTATTTTGACATCAGTTGTAAAATTATGTGTTGAAATTAATATTACCTAGTCTTGTTCTTCTGATGATGAGAGCCGAGATGTCCTCGAAAGCATGCTTAGGAAGACGGAAGTGAAAAAATTCACTGAACTTTTCATTTGTTTTTGGCTTACAACATGGATAGTTGGAGTGCCTCAAGTGGAACTTTGTGTCAACATTAAGTGCAGGTGTTTGGAAGTTCAAGAAGAGCAATGTAAAATTATGCATCAGGCGAAGGACTCCATCTTTACTTCGTTTGATGAAGATTCATGTGGACTTCTAATTTTGTGACCTGGTAATTATTTCATTATGAGGTAGCCAACAATCATGTAATTAATTATTTAATATGTAAATAGATACATGTAAATAGTGGATTGTAAATAAATGATAGGAGTTTTAATTGTTGAGATATTAGTAATTGAATGCTTTTTATTCTCATTTTATGTTCACTACATGTGTATAATAAATTTTTTTAATTTTTAATTGTAGTGCTGCAATGTGTCCCTAAAACGGTCTATCGAGAAGAAATTGAGCAATCAGTGAGGCAAAAAAAAAAAAGAGCACAAAGACCCATTTTCACTGAAGAGCAGAATTTACATATAACATGTGTAGGTTATAACTATCAAATTGACAATAATGACTTTTTCACATTGTAACAGGACACTTTGTGTTAGTATCGCTCTCATATGGACGGCGATGTTTTTAGTACTGGCAATACTGGCAATTATCACTGTCCTGTCACAGATGAAATTTTTTAAAAATAAAATCGGACTTTCAGTCAACCGTTGACAAGGAGACCCCTAAAGCGGCTAGTCCATTGATGAAAATGTGTGGGAAGGGAGAAAGAGAGGAACTGTTTCTTCGTGGCTCACTTCACATAAGCAAAGAACGTGCAATGTCCCTCCTCACTCTGCTTACCTATTTTCATCAATAGACTGGCTGTTTCAGGGTCTCGTTGTCAACAGTTGACTGTACAGTTTCCACTGTTGCGGTAACCGTCGTACGCTGGACTTTCGAAAAAAATCAAAAGTAAGTACAGTAACATTATTTATTGAATGCTCAGATTTATTGAAAGCTGTCTCTGACGCGAACTGTGGTGATCCGTTGTAACAAACTTGAGCTAGGAAAGAAAGCCCAGCTGTCTGTTTTCAAACCTATCTTTGTCCCTATTCTCATCTATGGTCATGGTAATGACCGAGAGAGTGCCTAAATGAGATCCTGAGATGTGTGGCAGATGTTCTCTATTAGATAGAGTGTTCAGTATCACAATAAGGCAGTCTTTAGGGGTTGAGCCGCTACTTCTCCGCATTGAGAGGACTCAGAATGGCCACATGATGGATGCCGCAAACTGTTTCTTAGACAGTCGCTCTTTTCCAAGGGGTCGGCCTGGAACAAGGTGGCTAGATTGCCATTGAGGATGTAGCGCCCCCTATCCCGCTAAACATATACTAAGGGGGGGGGGTGATAACCTTTTATTACCCAGGGGTAGGAGGACGCAAGGGTTCGGGACCGATATTTATTGAAATAGGACCACCACCAATACTGTAAATACCATAACCCTTTTATTCATTAATTATTATTGCAATATATGTACAGCAGGCAATTCTTAACTCCTATTCTGTTAACCTAGGTAGCGGTTATATGTGGGACGTCCTTCTCATGCACTAATGCCACATGCGTCAATATTATCGACATAATATCTTTAAATTTTCCACATTATCACCCTAGGTGTATAAGTACTTAATCGAGACACTGTATTGTTAAATCATTACACCTGAACGCAAGGCAAACGATAACAAATCACGTGACATCATCCATCCACTGTCCCGAACAAATATTCCTATAACTCTGCGCTAGAAAGCGTCACGTCCCGCCTTTTATGCATACAGTAAGGGGGGAGGGACTGAAACCCCTCTTGGCGCCACTGAATGGATGAGAGGCCTTATGAATGTTATCATTTGTCAATCCAAATAGACTTACTAAACTTAACTAATGACTTAAACAATTTACTCATGTGAAACATAAGCATTACTGCATCTGATCATACGTTTTATCATTATCATTAACATGATTTACCAGTCCTCGATACATGAGTCTTATTACACCTAAACTTAATAAGACAAGAGTATACGTGCGCTTTACTGTAGCACTTTTGATTATCTTAACAAACAGTTATTCACTGTTGCTTCTCTGATGGTTCCTTGATATGACTATCATCGTTTGAAAGGGATAATTTAGAACAAGCTCACCGGATCAGTTTTCAGCCGGAACCGCAACACTCAAACACTGTGTCTCATCCTCTCTTCGGACGCACGTTGATCGGTGGAGGGTATGACGGAACTTTATTCTACTGCAACGGCGAGGACCGCTCCTACGATCGTGTTCCATTCGCTGTGGATCGTACGTAGGCCACGAGTTGACTTCGTTATACGGGCATGGAAAGAATTATATTGCACATAAAATTATTTCAACCATACTTAAAATGTTTTATCACCTAATACTTAACATTCATCTTTCTTGTATAGGTCATAATTCCTTCCTATGTGATTGGACATCATGTTCGAAACTTCTCGCGACGCTGAGCCATGAACGACAGTTTTTCGGAGCGGTAATTAATTCAAAACATCATTATTTCTTTTGTTCTAAACCAATTTGACAACCGTTGGGGTGTACGAAAGTTATGTTCAACCATTTTGCCTTGAAGCTTAGAACATTCTTTCCTCTCGCGTCGGTCTTAAAATTTTTAATTAATTAATCAAAAAAAAAAAATCTTTCTTTACAACAACCAAAAAAAACTTAGCTTTCTTTCCACGAAAACAGCGACAACAACAATCCCTCTCCCAACAATCGTCAAACACACACACGAAAACGACGTACTAAAACAATTAATACTCATTCCCTATAACGACCCATTCTTTCAATAACAAACAATTGCATCAACAGGTAAAATGGACAGCTAAAGCCAACAACATTTACTATACGAACATCACACACGTACTACAAATAAAACAGGACGTTACAAGGACATGCGCTTGATGGCAGAAAATCTAGAGCGCTGACCCGCAACCTTAACAGATAACCAGGTTTGAAAACTAAGAAAGTAAACTTTTTTCAGTCTCGCTTTCATATTGATAGCGACTTTATTATTGGCAGTCCTGTCAATTATCACAGTCCTATTAGTATACCTGCATTAGTTGCTCTTGAAATTCAGAAAACAGCATTAGTATACTTGCATTATAATTTGCGTTTCGCTCCAAATATTTGTTTTCAAATAAAAGTTTCTAAGTAGGAAAATATTAATAAACAAAAATGTATTGGAAATTAACTGGAGAATATGTTTAGGTAATAAAAAATTAAAAATAAGTATAAAAAATGGCTTTTACAACAATTTATTTTAGTAAGGAAGATGGTGGCGCGCGGTCTTTGAGACCGCACGTCCTATACAGGGTGTATCAGGTTCGATGGTCATAAAGTACCTAGCGTGATCCTTTGCATGATTACAAAGTTAAAGTTCCTTATGCAAAATGTTCAAAACTCAAATGTTAGGGATCTAAACATCACGCGAAGTTTGCTGAAAACCTGTCGAAAACAATCTCAACAATTGCCGCCGATTTAATTGTAATCGCCCCTTTGAATTTAATAAACTGCTGGTGCGGAAAGTTCATAAATGATGTAACGACGCAATTTAAATTTTGCGTTTTCGACATTTTCGATAAGGAACTTTAAGTCTGTAATCATGCAAAGGATCACCTAGGTAGTTTATGACCATCGAACCTGATACACCCTGTATATGTGAATCTAGGGAAGAAATCGTGGATTATGACATACTGACTTCTAGAAGGGTCCAAGTTGGGAGAATACAGAAGTGGTCATTTGTTTCTTTAAAATTCATGAGAAGATATTCATAAAAATGTAGTGATGCGTTCCCTGAGACCGCGCGCAATCTTTGGAGTGTTAATGCAACCTTGTGACTAAGGCTCTTGGCCACAAGCACAGCCTGTCTCCATCCAGCTCGATCCTGCGTCAGTTCCTCGTATTCCGTGACCTGCAGTTCAGCTAGCTCCCTTCTGATATTATCTGACCAAACTACACAGACAAAAAGCGGAATCTTTGGGCATCATAAGGACAACGAAGGCAAAATTTAGGTACAAGATGCGCCTTAGGATCATAGAAATGCTCGAGGACAGTTAACACCGACTCATAGCAAATGAATTTGTTAAAAAATTAATTTGCTTGATGCTATGCACATGCTTTCTGTTGCTTGGTCAAAAGTGTCACCAACAGCCATCACCTGTTGTGGCACCGTTGTATGACGGGCCTTAATATTAGTAGTTTAATAAAAGCAATCGCCAATACTTTTATACAGTTTATTTTTCCTCTTAAAAAGCCGGACGGCTCAGGGTAAAAATTAAGCACAGTTCCACTTTTATTGTTTAACAATTTACACAGTGTTCGTAAACCGAAAATTGAACTAGCCATGTAAAAAACGTGTACTGTTTTAATATAAAAAGCATTAATAATTTTTAGTAGGCAGTTCTTTTAATAACTATAAAAAATTTTTAAAGCACAAGAAAAGTTACATTAGAAATTTAATATACTACCTATGATTAAAGATTGTCGCATTTGGTTTTATTCCACGGCACTATTTAGAGCAGGGCTGTCCAAATCGTGCCCGTCGCCCGCGTGCAACATAAAAAGCTCACGGACAAAGCTCACGGACAAAGCCGAGGAGATAGTCCAAAACTCAAGAGGGAAATGGGTATAGTTTTTCCTACGCAGTGTTGCCAGACTTTAGGGGGTGATTATTTCTTTTTTAGGCGAACTTTCCTTGACTCCATCACGAAGCAGCCAAAATAATATCCATGTTTGGATCTACCTATATCAGAGCAAGATTTTTTTCAGTGCTAAAACTTACAAAACCTCGACTCCGATCAAGCCTAGCAGACATGAATCTTAAAAATGTAATACACTTGTCCGTCAGTAAGACAATTCTATCTGAAACCGAGAAAATTATCACATTAAAACGAAGGAAATAAAATGGTAAACTGCCTCGTTTTTTTTTTATAGTGTCGAATTGATAATTAGCAACTCGGCTTTAAGGAACTGATCAACGCAATGTGCAGTAGGGGGGAAGGAAGATTACCCGCGTCCACGGGCGCTGCCCGCGGACAGAAATCTTGGACAGCCCTGGTTTAGAGCTTTGTACCGTACAGTGTTCTGGAAAAAACCAATGTGATGCTTCTTGTGAGCCAGTTACAGTATTATAAAAAAAAAAGAAATATAGAACTATTAAATAGGTTTACAAGATAACAGAACGTGTTAAATAATTTATTTCAAGAAATTACGAAATTATACAGGCTTCTTAAAAGAATGACGACGGCAATTAATTGCCTGCTTTTTGTCTGCAATACACAAGATACAAATCGGCAACTGTCCAGTTTAAGTAACAAGATTATTCTCATTTAAACAGTAATGGCAAACACCATCATACGTAGCGGAGTAATAAGGCATCTCAGTAGGATAACTGCAGATGAGATTCAATTTCACGAATACTATATTAATGACTGAATTGTCATCAGCATCAATTTCACCGAAATTATGTTCAGTACAATGTGCTTACAAATTTTTTATAGGAAAAAAAAAATTAAAAACGGCAAAATTCCGGGTGGGCGGGGACAATAAACGTAGAATTTTATTTTGCGTGGCCTAATAATTAAATTTGTCCTCATGCTGGAATTTTTAAAGACTTTTGCCATAATTTATCATAATACTGGCCAACAAAATTAAAGATTTTCTTTGTAACCAAATGCAAGTGGGTGATTTTTGGTAGTATTTT
>JAHWFO010076778.1:0-16412 GCA_023313115.1 Rhysida immarginata | reverse complement strand
AGATAAGGTGTTTGCTTTCTCCTCTTGTTTAGATAAACTGCAAATTGTTACAATTAAACTTTTCTAATAGGGAAACGCTTTCTAAGGTAGACTTAATTGATGGAATCGATACAGGCCTTTCATTAATATTGATGATTTAATCGGATAACGAGGCGAAATATTTGAATCATTATAAGAAATCTGCCACCTTCTTTGGCAGATATCGACGAGCGAAATAGCGGAAGTGTTTTGAAAATTCTTTAATTATTTAACCGAAGTCTACCAGCTGACGTTAATACCAAAAACAAACCAAACAAACCAAACAAACCAAACCAACTAGATGAATGAAGATAATCGTCTGTATAGGGTCTTCTGTTCAAAAAGCAATATTTTTCAATATCGCACTTTGCTTAGGTTTATATTCATTTCTAATTTATAATTTGATTGAATGATTTAATTTAATTTATTGCTACCAAAGAAAAGGACAAAGGTAGTATCGGTTTCACACTGGAAGACTCCGAGAACAAAGACAAAAAGATAAATCACAAAATAAAAGCAAATAAGAAAACGATATAATTATAAAAAAGACCAAAAATAGATAATAGTAGAAAAAAAAATAAAATTAACTCTTAGCTTTACATAAGATAAAATTTTGAATAATAAATTTAAGCTCAATTAGTATTTAAATAATCACGTGTTCCTGAAAGAAGTTACTCATCATAAAGACATTAATTTTTTTTTGCAGTGATCAATAAACCATCTAGGGATTTACAAATATTAAATATATCATTCATCTGATTTCTTTTACATAAACATTCAAAATATAAAACCCAGTTAGCAGGGGCCAAAGTTGCAGTTTTTCAGTTATAAAAAGAGATTAATTCTTTCCTTGACCTTATCTCATTCTGTTTGTTTATATAACCTAAAGGATAACAAATTCTCCAAGAACTGAAATATCGGTTATGATGATCACCGCCTCCCCACCCATAATCATACAAATTTTAACTGGTCTCGTCAAAAATAAAAATAAAAGATGTAATAAATAATTAAAAATTCTGATGAAGGCTAATCAATAATGTTGTCATCCCTACTTTAGACAAGTTCTATAAAGGCGTCAGTACTCAGTGGAGATATGTGCATTGTTCAGTTTTGTATCTGCTCTTTTCCAGTGTCAAGGACGTCGGTAACTGACAGGGTTCTTATATGGAAAACTGATATTAGTAAGACTACAATCAGAAGTATCAAATCACAAATAATTGACATAAGGCATAAGATTAACCCAAAAAATTTGTTAAGGCATCGTTATCCAACGATAAAAGGGGCTTAGCATCAAAATGTTACGAGCAGTAGCGGTTAGTGACTATAATAAGTGGAGGGGCACAAATACAAAATTTCAGGTTCTTAGGCCTTTTCGTACAAAAGTTATAGCTTGATTTGTATTTGGAGCATCGCGGCCCCTGCCGAGACCTCAGAGGACTATATCAATTTTCGTGTGTAATAGATAAAATTTTAAGCAACACATTATAAATATAAAACATTTCAGGTTTCTGGATTTCTGGTTTTAAATTTATAGCTTGATTTGAGATTCAGGCCGTAACTCCCCCACCGAGAGACTTATAGAACTTTTATTATAGATTAGCTAAATTTTTGAATACCACACTATGATTAAACAAAATTACAGGACCGTAGGCCTTTCCGTTCAAATTTTATAGCTTCAATTGTATTTGAAGCCGCCAGCGGCCCCGAGACCTATACCAGTCTCCTTGTATATTATCTATAATATTTAAGCAACGCACTATAAAAATATAAAACTTCAAGTTCTTAGCCTTTTTATTATTCAAATGTTAGAGGTTATTGGTGATTTGGGCTTCAGGGCCCCTGCGGAGACCTAAGAGCCTTATACCAGTTTTTCATGTATATTAGCTAAATTTTTTAGTAAACTGCTATAATGTATACAAATTTTCAGATTTCTAAGCCTATTCGTTCAAACATTACAGATCTGTTTGTGTTTAGGGCCCCTTCTAGGGCCCCAGACGACTATATAAGTTTTAGTGTATAAGAGCTAAAATTTTAACTAACACACCATAAATATGCAAGAATTCAGATTTCTGGACTTCTGGTTCAAAAGTTATAGCTTGATTTGTGAGTGGGGGCTCAGGGCCCATGTCGAGACCCAAGAGCCTTATACCAGTTTTTATGTATATTAGCTAATTTTTTAAGCAATTTTCTGTAAGTAAACAAAATTTCAGATTTCTAGACCTTTTCGTTTAAAAGTTGTTGCTTGTGTTTGGGGCCTGTGGGGCTCTGCTGGGGCTTATATTACTTTTTTTGTATATTTGCAATATTTTTTTAGTACCACACAATGAATATACAAAATTTCAGGTTCCTAGGCCTTTCCGTTCGAACGTTATAGCTTCAATTGTATTTGGTAGAGTTGTGCGCGAATGACTCCTGGAACCGGGAGAATCGATTCTTTCAAATCGCGGCACGGGAGTCGAATCGCATGCGAGGAACCGGTTCCACGAATGTCATACTCAGCCACGTGGCGACGTTATCTGTAACTATTCAGGGTGTAAATGTAAATGTTCTTAGAAAGTTTGGAATGTAAACAGCGATTCTACCGTTCGTTTAAAATAGAAAGATTAAATTTTCACAAACTTGCCAGACCCTCAATCATTAAAATGTAAATGTACCTTTTTAAGAAGCTAAAAAGTACACTAGGCCTAAAAACTTTATTTGAAATGACCGAAAAAATTCTGAGAAACATTTTTAAATGTGAAAACTGAAAGAAATATCCATTTCAGAGTACATTTCAAGAATCCTGTTGTTTTTTACTAGATTCGTCATTCTTTTTATAGCTAAACTCAAACGTACTTCCTTCTATCTGTAACTCCGCGTAATCAATTATGCCATATAAAGTTTTGTTATTTCGATGTGCCGAAATAATTAACATCATTTATATAAAATCGGCGACGGTGGACGTTGTCACAACAAAGAAAAAATCTAACAATGCGTTATCTAACAACGAGTTATTTTCCGATTATACAATCGGATGGGTTCGCTTCTAGTTTTCCATAAAAACATGGACGCTTACTAATATATTTAATTGAATATCCATAAGAATTGCATAAAAATGATAAGTTCTTGCATAGGAACAAATACTTCAATAAATTGATAATAGATGGTGCCACGGGTAAGAAGGGAACCGGTTCCAGAACCGGGTTACTCGATTCTCAGAGATCAGGAATCGATCTTACCCGATTCCTTCGCTAGCACATCCCTAGTATTTGGTGCCTCGAGGCCCCTGGCGGGGTTCAAGAGGCTTATATCAGCTTCCTTCTATAATGGCTATATTTTTTAGTACAAATATACAAAATTTCAGGTTTATAGACCTTTCCGTTCAAAAGTTATAATTTGATTAGTAATTGAGGCCTCGGGGTCTTCTGGCGGGCCCCATAGGCCTACATCACATTTCTTGTATATTTGCTATATTTTTTTTAGTATCACACTATAAATATGCAAAATTTCAGGTTCCTAGGTCGTTCCGTTCAAATGTTATCGCTTCCAGCGGGGCCTTAGAGGCTTATATCACTTTTCTTTTATATTGGTTTTATTTTTTTAGAACCGCAGTAAAAATTTACGAAATTTCAGGATTTTTGCCCTCTTTGTTCAAAAGAATGAACGAGAATGATTTTACCGCCAAAGTGATATTGTAATTCACCTAAAAAGTAAAACTTTAGTTTGCGACCGGTCTCATTTTTTAGACACACCCGTAGTATTATATTGACAATACAAATAATATAAATCCGTGGGTGGTCCCCCAAGAGACCGAAGCCCAACACGGGGCTGTTAGTAGAGGGCAAAAACAAACATCCATGCCACTAGCGGGATACGAACCCGTGACTGGCTGTTTCGAGAGCGATAAAATCTTCGCCTCAGAGATCTTAGGCCTAAAGCGGGCAAGTCAGTTTTTTCAGGACTGGAAGACACCCACCAGACTTCTTCCCCTTATCTATTGTAACATTAAAAGATATGAAGAGCATTTGCACCGTTCTATGTCCTTTCATTACATGTAATGATCCCTTAAGCTTTTCTTTGATTAGAGTGTGTGGCTCTTTTGTGCATGCCCCTCCTCTTTTTGAAACTTCGCCATCAAGAGTGCCTTTCAAACATCCATCCAAGAATTTATTTTATTCACTTAGTAGAAGAACTCTATTCAATCTTTCGGTTTTGCACTTACATCATATAATGACGCAACAAGCACACTTAAGCTAAATTTACGAGAGAGAATTTCCAAAAAGAGAACAGATCATTCATGTCTGCATATAAACATCTTAAGTTTTTTTTAACTGCAATCTCTCTCATTCATTCATTTATACACAAATTAAACAGCTTAGGGGGCAGCACATGTCATATTCTCCTGAATATAAAACCATTCACGTACTCTTTCAGTCCTAAATAATCGTTTCATTCAGATCATAAGCTTATTTCTTTAACATTCTTCTCATTTATTCACTATCATATGTTTTTAGCAAATCATAAACTGCACAAACACTGATAAATTATTTTCTTTCTTTTTGTTTCCTAATTATGTCCTTAAATATTACCAACCCCTAGAAAATATGGATTTGCTATGCAAAAGCCGAATTTCCATAAAGGGAAATAATCAATATTTACATGACATCTCTTCTTATTTTTAAAATATTTGATAAAATTTTAACAGATGGTAGCAGTTAAAAAGACTGTCTGCAAAAGTTTCTCATTTGTTAAAATCTAAAATTAATTTCTCTTTCGTTTATTTTAATTATATCGACTCACATGAAAAGAGTACATAAATAGTAAATTAATTAAACTATTCTTTTTATAAATTTACATGGATAATCTGCCGGCACTTTTTTAAAAATTAAAAAATTTACACGGATTGATTCAATAGGTTTTGAAAAAAATCTTGAAAGGGATCATTCACAAAATATGTTCGCTTGACGGGATGGGGGAGGAAGGGATTACCAAACTATGAGCTATGACATGAAGATTCATCTAATACCATATATGGACGTTCGCGTATATACTGTATCCCTAAAAAAAATTCTCTTGTGCTCATGGCTCCACTTTTGTGTGAAAGGATTTCTTTCTTTAAGATATTACCATAGTCTAAGGTAAGTTTATATAACGGGGCCGGGGGGGGGCGAGTTTAAAATTGAGCTATTTTGGCGAACGTGTTTTATGAATGATTCCAAAATATAAATTAATCCCATTAAGCCATTTTATATAATCAAGAAGCATTATCATATAATCAACTGACTTCTCATCTCTTGCTTAAAAAAGAAAACTTGTAAACAAAAATTAATATCTAATACTGTACTCAAGCATCTGAAACAAAGCTTAATACGCTTTTGTTTTCAATATTAAAATGAATTTTCAGTATTACTATTTGTACACTGCTCAAAACAATTAAAGGAACACTTGTAGAATCCCCTACAGAGGGCGTAAATAATACTTTTTAGCAATTTCATCTTCTGCAACATGAAACCTACTATCTCCCTCATAGGAAATGGTTGAAGCCAACACATTTTGCTGCCATCATGTACCAAATTTCATTAATCTAGACCTATATTTACTCGCGAAATACTGGAAAAACTTCGAGAAATCGCATATTCTTACAGAGGGTCATAGGGGGCAAAGGGATACAATATGAAAAAAGGCAGAAATGGTTTTTTTTTGCAAATTGCGTGAACTACTCTTGGACCAAATATCTAAGGCGTACGTGAATTTGCCACAGAGGGGGGTTGACCGGGCGCGAAGATCAAAATTAAGCCTATTTTGGGATTTTTTTGCATTTCTGCCCCTCTTAAAATCGATTTTCAAACACCAACGAACGCTCCCTTTTTATATACGTGTTTTATATACTTGTGCGCAATTTTGAAGCTCTCTGCATTTGCGCATTTGAATTAGGCGGCAAAAACACAAAACGGGGGGAGGGGCAATCTGTGGGCCCTCCTGGCCCTTCACAAAGCGAAAATCGAAGAAACCAGAAACTGTCTTTTTGGAAATATCCCCAAGAAGCTTCCCTCCGAGTTTCGTTGTTTTATCCTTATTCCCCGCGAAGTTGCATCGAAATATCAGAAAATTTTGTGAAAAACCCCCGAAAATTGATTTTTTTTCAGTTTTCGCACCCTTAAATTTCGAAAATCGAAAACTACTGTTTTGGTACGGTAGCCAGAAACCTTCCTGCAAAATTTCGAAGATCTGCGATTACTGGCGACCGAACGCGCAGCTCCTTTCTACCCCTCCTCCCCGGAAAAAAAAATGGCCAGCGGAAAGGGAGTGCAAAAGCACCGTTTTTCGCTTTTCAAAGCAGTTTCTTATATTGAAATCATGGACCAAATTTAAAAATTTTAACGGAAATGTGCTATATTTATATAAAAGATGATATTCTGTAAAAAAATTATAATCGACTTTTTGCGTAGAGTTGTGCTTTAAATAAAAAAAAAAATACAAAAGAAATAAAAGTCAACCTGATTTCAAAAATTCGCCCAGAAGCGGCTCTCAGTTAATACAGTATGTTCTTTTCTTCATGCTTTGACGTTAAAAGTGTAATGCTAAATTTATTAATAAATGATTTTTTATTTGGTACTTTAAACCACATTCTTTTGTATGATACACGCATATTTCTATGAAGTGACTATTTCCAGAGACAATTTTTTTTAACAATTTCCAGGATTACGTATTCAATTTTCACAATTGCTATAAAAGCAATAAAAAATAACATTTTAAGCATTAAATGATATTTAAAACATTTAATAAGAGACTGTGCACTTTTCTTATAACATTGCAAAAAATAAAAAAATAAAGAAAAACGCGGTTCGCCCTGCCGAATGAAAGATTTAATTTTACAAAAAATGCCTATTTTCAACAGAAGAGTTCGCTTCAAATCAGTCAACTTCACAAGATAAAAAAAAAAAACAGTGAACTCTAGAGAATTTATTTGTAGCTTGAAAGAGGAAATGGGAGGAAAATTTATAAGTAAATTTAAAAAATATGCCTTGGCTGCGAAACGTTTTTTTCTTCAGGCAAGCCATTTTTTCTTATAATCTATATATTCTCGCGTAAACAACGAGCAATCAAAACGTCGTTACCTTATCATTATTTTTGGTTTACGTTTCAGTACAGTTTATTTTAATTTTAGTTTTGTCAATCTGCGATGAATTTTAATTAACGCAAATGCTCGCAACAAATCAAAGTCAAATTACCTGGATAAAAGCTATTAATAAAAGTTGGCCATTTTAATAATGGAAAATAATGACTTGGGATTCATAATGTTCGTTTTTCCAAAAAAAGGTCGATTGCTGATCATAATAGTCAATGTAAATATTAGGGATTGTCTTTAGACTCTTAACAATTGTAAGTTTAGAGACAGCATCTAAGGTAGGCTCTATGTCTCTATAGTGAGCAAAATAGTTTTCTTTGACAAAAATATTTTTAAATTTAAAATTTTTAAATTGACATTTCATTACAATGGCATGGTCTTTTAATCTTCTGCTCTTTACACTTTATTGTTGGTCTGCTATATTTAGCGAAGCGTCGAATTTTGTTCCCTCTATTGCTTGACTTTGGCTACAGCTCAAGCTTAATCAACACCTCCTAAAAAGAAAGCCTGTACACTGAAAATTTATACAATGTATGAATTTTCTGTGCACAGGCTTTCTTTTTAGGAGGTGGTGGCTTAATCAACGCAACGCTACCTAAAAAACAAAGCCTGCTTACTGCGTCATTAAACGAGGGCCGTAGCCGACGAAAAAGACAGGCTGGGGCACTAAAAAGTCACATGACCAGAGCAGATCGACCAACAATCCAATCTTCATTGTCTCTATCTTGCATTTCAAAAATCAGGGGTTTTTTTTTGTTTGCTGGAAACAATGAAGATTGGATTGTTGTTCTATCTGTTTTGGTCATGTGACTTTTCAGTGCTCCGTCCCGGTCTCTCTAGTAGTAACACATCCTAGAAAGAAAGCCTCACAACTGAAAAGTCATACACTGTTACATCATCATAAGTCGACCAAATTTAAGGCTTATTATTGGTGGAAATACGATCAACAATGGTCGAATTATGATGATGTAACAATATATGACGTTTCAGTTGTGAGGCTTTCTTTCTAGGAGGTGTTGCTAGTAGGCCTCGGCTGACAGTTTTGTTGCTTTGTACGATTTTTAAAATAAATTTTGACAACTTGGACTAGCCAAAAGCATGTAATAGAGGACGTAAAAATCAACTCTTAAGTAAATATAATAGACCAACAATGGAATGCACAGACCAGAAGAGTAAAAGATCATGACAATAGCAATCGCATAGATTATGAAAGAAAACCATTTTTGCAGAGCACTAAGTAAAACCATTGTCAGAAAAGACTGTTACTGAAACAAGTGTTGCAAGTGAATGTGTTTGTGTGTGTATAGGGGGAGGGGGGGCGGAGAGAGCATATCACGGACGCAGACTAACATCTTCATCTTTTGTTTATTAAATTGTTTGTGCATTTGTGTGTATGTGTGCGTGCGTGTGTTTTCTCAATATCACCATAACGGAATCTTTAAATTTTATGCAAAATTTTATTTTATTAGCTTTGTTTCGAGAGTTGTCTTTTTGTCTTTGTTCTCGGTGCCTTGTAGGGGATTCCTATGTGGTACCGAGCTGCTTTTGTCCTTTTCTTGGGTAGCAATAAATCAAATCAAATTCAGTTTTTAAAATGAAGCCTTGATTTAGTTAAAACAACGATTTATCTAAGAATGAAAACATTTTTAAAAATTGTTCATTGGTTTAAAAATTCAACACACAAAACGTTTATGCAAAAACCAATTAAAAATTCGTTTTAAATTCAAATATAATTTAATATCTTTGGATTTATAATGCACTGAATTATCCGCCGAATCAAAAAATATTTTTACTGCCAATTATTATCGGGAATTTCTACACAGCGCCATAGAAAGAAATGTTTCGCGGATTTCCAGTTCTTACTTTTATCTTGGAGCTAGGAAATTAATAACAGTAAACACGTAAATTGCACGAGGCTCATTGGATAACATTTCTAAAGTCGCAATTAAATGTAATAACGCAAAACATCTGGTCTCCTACTTTCCTTCGGAATAAGTAAGAGAATTATATAAAAGGGATTTTTAATGTTCGCATTGGACAGAGAGGCTTGGTGATTCTTCTAATCACAATGGAGTTTTCGATTGCTTTTGGCTGCTTTGTTTTTTTATTGCACTTAATCTCTTCACGTTCAGAAGAAATAAACCGAAACAGTAACGTTATATTCAATGAACATAAATGTTAAATACCCTAAGGAAAAAATTTTACACCTAATATTTTATATGGTGAAACTTTTATTTTCAGATGGAAGAATTCTGGCATGTCCCCAGTACAGTATCACCGAAAACTCTACGATTGCTTCTCCACTACACCCTCGATATGCACCCAATTTTTACTGTGAATATAAAATTCAGGTAAATACTAATTTCTTTATTCGAATAATAAAGAATGAGGTTCAAATTTTAATGCAAAACAGATTATTTGAACTATCAAAGAATTATTAAAATTTACTTGCCTCAATCCCATGCAAATCCAGATAATCACAAACAATTAAGTAAATGTAAGTGCGTTTCCGTATGTGTAATCCAACCTGAATATTAATTCTCTTAATTGCGCTTTTCATGCCGCCATCATTGAAGGTCCTTAGCTCAATAACGGAGCTAAATTAATGTACAACAATCTTGAGCTATATTATGTATAAATTAATATGCAACAGTTACCTGTCGCTCCTTTTCTTTCATGTATATACAATGAACTAGGGTGATAAATAAATCGCACCGGATGATATAATTGGACTTTATTACTGTTCTTGTAAGTGATACAGCAATATCAGAAGGTCATAAAGATATCAGGAAAGTAATTTGTACATAACTATATTGGAAAGCATGATTTAGATATGAGGAGCCCAGAGGGGCGTAAGTGACAAAAAGTACATTTTGAAAAAATAAAGGTTAACGAATCTATCCAAAGCTCCAAAAGACGAAGATATGCACTAGCCTGGAACTTATTAAAACTGGTAATAAGTTCGATTTACCTCTGCCATGACAGTCTACAGAGAGAAAAAAATGGTTCTACAATGTCCAATGATATAAGCAAAATGGGCAACTTTGTCGCTTACGCCCCTCTGGTTCTGAGCTTCTCATGTATCATTTGCTCTATATTTCTTATGAGAATATGCTATATTGTTGTGATTGATGCTGGTAGCAGTTAATATGCGTAAACCAACATATAAGTAGTTAATAACAATGAGCACAAGACAGGAGATGTGCTATGTGGTATAAAGTTTAGTGCACTACTTTTGCGCCAATCCATGTTCTTTCATGAAATTTAATATTGTGTTGAACCGCCGCCTTATCTCATTTGTTGAATTGATAAATTGCACTTCAGTCGACTAGGTTTCCTTTTTTTAATATAAATGCCATATTGAACAAGTCAGGCAACCGAAATGCCTAGGATCGATAGGATTTTAAAGCATTCGAGAACGAAAAGAAAAGCAATTAATTTCTAAAGAAGCCTTACTTTGTTAAGAATTAGATGAGGTTGCTAAGGAAGCCTCTGATTGCTAAGCAAGGCGTACTTCTAAGGGAAATGTATAGTTCAAACTGAAGAAAACTATCTGAACAGTTAAATGAGAAAGTAGCAATTCTATATAGATTAGAACATATACGAATCCGTTAATTTGTAAGCATTCCTATTTCATGAAATAAGCGTTAACTGTTGAAGCCTTCTGTGTAAGGGTCAATTCTTTCTTCATAAACTATTGCCAACGCTTTTCTACGTAAGCATGTACCATTGAAGGAATGATTAGCTACTAGCTATTGTTAAAATTTGCCCAACACACACTAACTATTGATAATATAAGGCGTAAGTAATTACATGCCATATCTTAGCATTGAATCATAATGGTTCCACGAAACCAGCTGCCTTAGAACCAATTTCGACTATCATTAATTTTACGTTATATTCATTCAAGACACATCATTACAAGTCGTTTGATATATTACATGCCATATTTTAGCATTGTAAGTTCCAATAATGGGTCCACTAAACCACTTGCCTTGGAACCAATTTCGATTATCATTAATTTTACGTTATATTCATTCATGGCACATCTTTCCAAGTCGTTTGATATATTACTTGCCATATTTTAGCATTGAATGTTCCAATGAACATAATAGTTCCACGAAACCAGGTGCCTTTGAACCAAATTCGACTATCATTAATTTTACATTATATTCATTCATGACACATCATTCCAAGTTGTTTGATATATTACATGCCAAATCTAAGCTTTGAAAGTTTCCACTGAACCATAATGGTTCCATGAAACCACATACCATTGAACCTATGTCGACTATCATTAATTTTACGTTAATATTCAATCATGGCATGTTATTTCAAGCTGTTTGATATAGTACATGCCATATGTTAACATTGAAAGTTTCCAGTGGACAATAATGGTACCACTAAACCACATAACCTTGAACCAATTCTCACTGATATTGACTATCAAGGAAGTTGATCACGTGTCTTCACTTAATTCACAAGCCTTTTTTCTGCTTTAGCTATGGAATGCCAAAGGGAGAACAGCATTTGGCAATGATAGGCCATTTATACAAGGAATTGTGAAAAACGTGGTCCCCTATATTATTTTTGACCTTTTGAACCGGAAGTATTTCACCGATTTTTTTCCACCAACGAATTCAGTCTTCCGATTTCCCTAAGTTGTCGAATGGCGAAAACGGAAGTCGAAAATTCGGAAGCGTTCGAAAGCTAGAGCACCAACAGAGAGACGGACGGACAGACAGACAGACGGACGGATGGACGCACATTGTGAAAACATAAGTACCTATCGGTCCTAATAAGGAGGCCGACCAGGTGGCCGAGAGGGCTAGGGGCGTAGGCTTTCTAGTTCTCGAGTCCGCCTGGCCGTGGGTTCGAATTCCCCGTGGGCATGGATGTGTGTTTTTGTCCCGTGCTGCGTGCAGATATAACTTGTGTAAAAAGGCGCAAAATGACCTAAGTAGTCGACGCCTCAAAATTTTCTAGACCCCCCCCCCCCTAATTAGGAGAGAATACTACAGTTCATATCATGTGGTTGATCTGCTATATCTCCGCATGACTGTTCTATGCATTGACATAGTGAATATCGATTATCGATTTTTCGATAGTATCCGTCGAAATAGTGACCACTGGTCAATACATAAATTTATTGATTTTTTGTGTTCTATTAAACTGTTTTGGTTCCATTTTCACTCACCATTTGCGAGATACAATAGGCCCACTGGATAATAGAACTAGCCGTCTATTAGAACCAAACTTCCAGGTCCCAATCCCGATCTATTGTATTGATGAAAAATAGGAAAGAAAAATCCACAGTTTGGATTCGAGCCAGGAATCTTTGGCACAGACTGCCAAGCGCCAACCAATTGCGCTACCGCAGACATGAAAGCTAATCGCTATTTACATGGCCTTAGGATAGATAGTCCCAGCCTATCTTTAGGTAACTACTCAAACCAAGCCCTAATCATATTACTTCTATTATCCGGTTTCCACTGTATAATAGTTCGGAAATTCTATTTTTGGCCGATATCTCGGGAACTCTTGGTGACGAACTTTCTAAATTCGTTAATTACAATAAGTGGCCTTTGGAGTTTAAGTTGAAAATCACTGTTCAAATGTTTCATGACGTCAATTAAAAATTCGGATTTTAACCGTATGGAAACACTGATTGTTAAAATGCAAGATGGAAACAATCAAAGATATATTGTTAATAGACCTATCTTGGTCAGGTGACTTTTCAGTGCCGGAACCTGTCTTTCTTGTTAGCCTCGGGTCGACTAATGATGATGTAACAACGAGGCTAACGAGAAAGACAGGCTCTGGCACTGAAAAGTCACCTGACCAAGATAGGTCTATTAACAATGTAATTTTCATTGTTTCACTCTTGTATTTTAACAATCAGTGTGTTTTTCCTTTGTTGGAAACACTGTCTATAGACAGTGCTAATTCAGGGCTTATTATTGGTTGAAATGCGAATAACAATGCACTATCTATGATGATGTAACAATGTATTACGTTTCAATGCGGAGGCCTTCTCTCTCGGTGGTCACGGCTCAGGCTTTGAGTAGAGGTTGTGTTGCCCTGGCGCGGAAAAATCACCTGACCATACAGGTCCGAGTAACAATGTAACATTCATTACTTCCATCTTGGATTTTAAAAATCAACATTTTTTCGCTTGTTGAAAACAACGAAGGTTTGGTTGTTGGCCGGACTACTAAGGTCAGGTGATTTTTCCGCGCCGGGGCAACACCACCTAGACAGAAGGCCTGCGCAAAGAAACGTCATACATTGTTACCTCACACTAAAGCGGCTATTGTTAATCGTATTTCTACCTAGGAGGATTAATACAAAGGAGGTACCCTCCAATTCACTGGCTCATTGCTGAGTTGAAGCCAAATCCGCCATATTGGTAGACCCTGCATGGCTGTTATCTACATGAGCAATGTGTAAAAATTGCATTAATACGCAAAAATTGAACAACAAGGCATGATTGTTTGTCTCTTATAGCAAGAAATTTATGAAATTTTTATTTATGAAATAGTTAATCTATACAGGCTTGGGGTCCTCTAATATGGCCGACGCCTCAACAATAGGCGTCAAGATTATGACGTCATGCCGTCTCCTGTTATTAAACCTCCTTGATTTCTACCAATAATAAGCCCTAAATTTGGCCATTTGATGATCATGTAACAGTGTATGACATTTCTGTGTGCAGGCCTTCTGTCTAGGTGGTGTTGGCCGGGGACTGTCTTTCTCGTTGGCTACGTGAATAACCCGCGCGCTAGGATTTCTGGGAGAAGAAGTTTTACTTTCGACGACGCTGAACTTGAAATGATGGGAACAACCTGTATTTACCTGGTTGCTATAATAACACAGTGAAGCATAAAAACAGCCTCATTTCACTTTATTATTATTATTATTATTATTATTATTATTATTATTATTATTATAAAATGTCTCAGTAACATGGTTTCAAATTTTTACAGTTCTAACTCTTTCATTCATGCAATAGAAAAATTTTCAATTAAATTTTGGAAGAAATTCTTAGACAGAAATCCACTGAGTTGCCACTTTATTAAGTACACTCACAAAATATGCAAATTGAGTGACTTGATTGCATGTCACATGCTAACAAATCACGGTGTCAATATCCTGAAGCAACTTTTCTACTGTTACTTAAGCGTTAAATTATGGCTGAAATGGGGAAAACCAGTGATCTGATTGACTTCTAGCGTGGCATGTTGGTAGCTGAAAGACCGACTGGAGTACGCATTTCAGAAATGGCGACTCTCTTGAACTTTTTACGTACCACAATTCAAGGATAAATCGAGAGTGGATGAAGAAACAAAAAACATGTTTCCAACGTGACTCCTGTGGACGGAAAACACTTGTTGATAAAAGAGGTCAGAGCAGAATGTCAAGACTTGTGCGCGAAAACAGAAAGGCAACAATCGCACAAATTGTTTCTTATTACAACTCATTTAGCCCGAAAACAACATCAGAACGCACAACTAGTCGCACCTTGGCTTGAATAGGTTATTAAAGCCTTTGACCATATCGGGTACCAATGGTGTCAGAGAAGAACAAGAAAGCGCGCCTCCTGTGGGCACAACAACACAAGGATTGGAATCACTAACACTAACGCACTAACACATAGGGCCGGAATCACTATAGATTGGTTCAAAGAACACATAACAGTGAGTTCTCTTGATGCAGTGGCCGGCTCAGTTCTCAGATCTCAATCCCATTGAACATCTTTGGAATGAGCTGTAAAGACAGTTCGCTCCCTGCCTCCGGGAATTGCTTGAAATCCTCATGTTTACATGGGCCAACATTCTAGTTGAACGTTTTCAGCATCTCGTTGAATGCACAAATAAACACAGGCTATTTTGAGGGCTAATGGAAGTTCAACACGCTAATAGGTGTACCTAATAAAGTGGCTCTGTATAATTTTGGCACCATTATAAGTTGGCACCATTTTGGGTAATAGTTTTAAATTTACCTTTTTATCAATACTTGTTTCCTATAGTAATAACTCCTCTAAACTTCGACCAACGCTTTAATTCATGAAATTTGCATGCCGTAAGCGTCTTATCTAAAAAGCTTCCTGGGAACACGCTTAGAATAGTTCATTTGTCTTCCATCAAGTTTAAAATCTCAGATTAAAATGAATGAACGAGAACTTGTGCCATTGCTCGTTGTTCCAATCAACGATTCGCTTACTCGGGAACTATTAATCTAAGTGAGGAACCTGAAATTTTGAGGGATTAGAGGGAATGTTAGTTCTTATATGTCGTCAAAGTTTGACAGAATTTGGCTGAGTATTTTCCTTTATATGTGCTAAGTGGTGCGTTCCAACAAATGTCGAGGCGCCGATCGTACCATTTCTAATCCCATAATCCCTCACTTCACATCCACAAATGACGTCAGAAGCCAATGTGTAAATCCCGTATTGGAAATGTTGAAAATCCAGTGATATTTCTATATTTTTGGGTAAATGTTGAAAAGCCGCAATTTATGATATAAATGAAGTTTTGTAAGGGCTGACATTTTAAAACACATTTAGTTTGTAAGAATTATTATCCATGCACTTTTATCTTGATTACTTTATGAAATTCTACAAGAAATTATAGTACCGAGAGTCATTTGGTAACAGATTTATATATGGAGCAACAATTTATATCTAAGGGCATTTTTAAATACTTGCGAGTTAATATATATTTGCAGTAAAAATTATAAATAGAATAATAAAATCCATTATACAATATTTAACTATTTCTAGGCTCCGAAAGGTCGTTATGTCAAGATAGAATTCAAACAATTTAAATTTCCACCAAGAAGCAGCGCAAGGAAATCCATCAACTACGAGAAATTTTACCCAAGTTGTGAAAATGATTATCTAGCTATATCTGACGATCACCAGTATACCAGCAAATTCAAGTAAATTATATCTCCATATTTTCGCTACTTATAATAGGTGCCTTGTTAATCGAGCACAAGAGATTTTCTTTCATTAAATGTCTAATTCGACTCATGACACTCATACATTTTCGATTCATATAATTTGTAATATCTAGATGGCTTCTTCTCAAAACTAATGAAGGAGTATTCTCAAAACTAATGAAGTAGTATTCCCATAAAAGTCTACCTGAATCTAATTAAGCAATGTTATTTACTCATATTACAAGTAAAGACAAGCTTGAGGTTCAATTTCAGATCTCTATATATAAAAGGTAGTTCATAATTTTAAAGAAATTATCATTATCAAATCATACAAGCCGAGAAA
>JAHWFO010076777.1:0-23154 GCA_023313115.1 Rhysida immarginata | reverse complement strand
TCCATTTTATGAACACCCTGAATAGTTGGCCTGTGCACTGATCAATGATGTTCTCTTTGGCATTCCATAGCTAAGGCAGAGAAAACTCTTATGAATTAAGCGTCAAAAATCAGTCAAAACTGGTTTAATGGCAAGTGGTTTAGTGGTACCGTTATGATCCATTAGAAACTTTCAATGTTAAGATACGGCATGTACTATATCAAAGAGCTTGGAATAACATGTCGTGATTGATTATAACGTAAAATTAATGATAGTCGAAATTGGTTCAGTGGTATATGGTTTAGTGGAACCGTGATGGTTTATTAAAACTTTCAATGCTAGGCTATGGCATGTAATATATGAAACAGCCTGGAATGACGTATCATGAATGAATATAACGTAAAATTAAATATAGTCGAAAATAGGAAAAAGGTACGTGGTTTAGTGGAACCGTTATTGTCTATTGGAACTTCAGTGCTAGGCTATGGCATGTAATAATCAAACCACTTGGAATGACGTGTCATGAATGAATATAACGAGAAATTAATGAATATATCAGGCCCTGGATGGAAGTATTGGATTACAATAAATAAAATTAAATTAAAAAATTAAATTGGTTCAATGGTAAGTATTTTAATTATATTATAATACTATTGGAAACTTTCAATGCTAAGACATTGCATGTAATTACTTATGCCTTACATTATCAATAGTTAATTTCTGTAAAGCATCTTGTTATCAATAAATTGAAGATAATTGCTCGCTTCAACAGTAGATGCTTACGTTGAAACTGTTTAGCAATATATTATGATGAAACCTTAGATCCTTGCACAGAACGCTTCAACAATTTACGCTCATTTCATTATACAGGAATGTTTGCAAATTAAAGGGTTCTCATGTGATCGAATATATAGAGAATTACTAGTCTCTCCATGTAACTTTACAGGTACATGTACTTTTATTCATTTTGAACTTCACATTTCTTTTAGAAGTACGCCTTGCCTTATCAAGCAGTGGCTTCCTTAGCAACCTCATCTAACCCTGAACATGAAAGGCTTCTTTAGAATACAATTGCTTTCTTTTTTATTCTGGAATGCCTTAAACTCCTATCGGTCCTGTGCATTTCGGTTTCCTGTCTTATTTATTCAGTCGAATTACGTACACATGATTGAATAAATATTATCGGAAGTGCTTATGTTTTTTCGCCTTCTTTACTACCAGGTGGTTATAAATAAACTTCCCCTATAAACGGCATCCTACAGCGCAAACGGGTGAACGGAATGCAACGAAATTTTGTATATGGGCTATACACGAGATGCGCCCACGGAATTTCGAAAAAAAATTTAGTACTAAAATGTTCACCAGAGGGCGCCTTTTCGGAAAAAACATGAAATTTAACACAATAAACAACCAAAACGGAGTACAGAAACAATATTAACGCTGTCCATCGACTTTAAATTTTGCAGGTGAATGAGGGTGGTCACGTGGAGCATCTTTTCCTACATCGTCCTGGACACGATTAAGACTGCTCTTCTTGTGCAATTTCGCCCTAATCTGTTCTTGTTTCTGCAAACTGAACTGTTTTTGTTTCTCCCTTACCTTTACTTAGTGTGGCTCGATGACAAGGTGATCAGAAACTAGTCAATAAATGTTAATACTGTTTCTGTATTCCGTTTTGGTCGTTTGTGTTAAATTTCACGTTTTTCCCGAAAAGGCGCCCTCTGGTGGACATTTTGGAAGTAAAAATTTTTTTCGAAATTCCGTGAGCGCATTTCGTGTATAGTCCATAAACAAAATTTCGTTGCATTCCGTTCACCCGTTTGCGCTGTAGGATGCCGTTTATAGAGGAGGTTTAATTATAACCACCTGGTATAATTAATACCCGCAGTCATAAGGTAATTAATTTTTCTTGCCTTTTTATGAGTAGAGCTAAACAATTATGCTCAGAATTGCTGAATGCAGGCAACTATCGTAGATTTGTAGGTAAAATAAATTTTAAATATCAAACTCCAGAAAAATTTACAGTCCAAATGACACCAAACCCTCGTACGAACGCAATTGAGGCCAAATATCGATATCTTTGCTCTCAAATTATCAATTTATAACATAAAATTATCAACTGTTTCAATTTATTTATCAAAATAATTACCCTCACAATCAGTAACATGTTTCCAACGGGTGGGTAATAGGCATTTGTTTTCCGATTTAGTAAATTTGATTCATCGATGTTCAGTAATTACTATTGGAATTGTGGTTTGAAAACATCCTTTTTTTTTCCTTCGAAATATTATTAGACAATCTAATCTCGACCGGTTTTAATTTGATACCGCGAGCGAGCCCGATAATAGAATTTTAAAGTTCTAGAAGTTTAAATACCATTTCAGATGCAGAAATCGTTGGTTTTGGAGGCGAAATTGCTTTACATCTCTTTCGACGTCATGACTAGTTCTAAACTGTCGTGTGCACATATTATCCATAATGATATAAACAGTGATAATTTATGGGAGTACGTAGGTAGAGGCGAAGCTTCCCATCCAAGCGCATAATATTTGAACGGGTCTGTAAAGATGTGTGCAGCCTGGTATTCTCCTGTAGCAGTAGGTCTTTGCTGTTGTCAATGTCTTTAGCTGAAGTATATGGCCTGACCAGTCATTGGTACCATAGGCGTCAACTGCGGAAAATATTGGGGGGTGGGGGGAAAAGTGGTATACCCATCCCCGAAGAATGCACAAAATAAGTAATCCCAGCAAAATCTTTGGGGCGCAGAAAATGTAATGCCCCCCCCCCCCCCCCAAATTCGGCGCCAGTGATTGGTACATTACACGATGCTTTTGTAATTTTAGCTTTGTTTTGCTGTGGTTTTAATGTGATTTTTGTTGTCTCATATTTTATCAAGGTACATAAGAATTAAAATTTTGAAATATGAAAATCCAAATATACGAGGCCTGTGAGAAAAGTATCCGACCTAATTTTTTTTTGCGAAAACCTGATGGATTTGGATCGCGCGTGCTTGCATGAGCCGACCTAGAACCTTTGTGCGTATGCGTGAATTTTTTCCCAATAGCGTCAGTTGCTGGCAATCAGCATTAGAGGGAGGTAGTGTGTTGTGCTCTCGTGGGTTTTTGATTTGAAGGAAAATGACGGAACGACTGGCGCAGCGTTACTGCATCAAATTTTGCCAGAAACTGGGCGACAGCCAGGTAGAAACCATCAGTCGTCACAGTGGAAGCATTCCTCGTCACCACGACCAAAGAAGGCCCGCCAAGTGCGCAGCAATGTGAAAGTGATGCTTACTGCTTTCTTTGACTCACGCGGTGTAGTACACCACGAGTACGCACCACAGGGTCAAACAATCACCAAAGAGTACTACAGGGATGTCCTCTGTCGCCTACGTAATGCAGTGCGGCGCAAGAGACCCCAGTTGTGGTCAACAGGCAATTGGCGCCTCAAACTTGATTCAGACTTTTTTGGCGTAAAACCAGACTCTCGTGGTACAACAGGCTCCTTACTCTCCTGACCTGGCCCCCTGCGACTTTTGGCTGTTCCCCAAACTCAAGAGGCCATTGAAAGGAACGAGATTTCAGACAAGAGAGGACATTTTGGCTGCAACGATAGCCGAGCTAAACTCCATTCCGAAAGACGCTTTCCAGGAATGCTTCCAAAACTGGCGGCACCGCTGGGAGCAGTGTGTGGAATTTTTTTTTCCCGGCCGAAGGTCTGATACTTTTCTTACAAGCCTCGTATAATCGGCTAATGTCATCGCTATGTTGCCAAGGTTACGTATACATTGTTTAAAGGTATTTTTATAACGTAGAAAGCGTCATTGCTATGTTACCGAGGTTAAGTATGCATTATTTGATGGCATTTATTTATTATTAACTAACTGATATGCCTGGTGTTGCTCAGTTTGTTTGTTTGATGAAATTTTGCAATATCTGAATTTGAATATAAATAAGAACACCTGAAAAATCCTTAATGTATGCATTCACTTTGGAAAAACGAAAAGGATTCTGTAAATTCTTCCACTGGAATTTTGTGTCCATTTGGGTTTGCCAAGGAAAATTCGACATTGCATCCTTAACATTTTAGAATATTAAAGAAAGGCTATGATTACTGAATTAGTTCTGTCTACATTAAAAAAAATACTTCAGAGAAGGATTAAGAGAGTTGAGGAACTGTTTACAGTCGTAACATATAACGTTTCATTAGTTTTTTTCATTCACAGACCATGGAATCATTCCTGAATGTGGATGTTTATATTGATAGTATCAGCTTTAGCAGCAAGGATTGCCTCACACAATCAGTTGAGATCTTTATAATTTTCTAATATGTTTAGAGAAGTTACTACATTACAAAAACCATATAAAAAACAAATTTACTCCAGCTATTGGCTCATTATGGAAAGTACCTTCACCTTTTCAGCAAAAGTTTGAGCAGCTGCACTCTCTAGAAGTTGTATTCTCTTATTTGTTTTAGAGTAATCTTAAACAATGCTTGCCAATGATTCACGTTTTAGGGGGGATAGTTATAAAAAGTAATAAATAAAAAAATAAAAATCATTATTTCTTTTTTTATTAAAATCTTTAGAGATGTAAGAAATTATTCTAAAACAAATAAGAGAATACAACTTCTCAAGTTTTTGGTGAAAGGTGAAGGTACTTTAATGAGCTAATGAGCTAATAACTGGGGAAAGTTTATTATTCATATGGATTTTGTAATATAGTAACTTCCTTTAGAAAAGTTATAGAAAAAGTTTATCTAAACATATTAGAAAATTATAAAGATCTCATCTGATTGTGTGAGATAGCAATCCTTGCTATTAAAACTGATACTGTCAATATAAACAACCACATTCATGGCATGATTCCACGCTCTTTGACTGAATACAACTCTATTGAAACGGTAACATGTTGAAGAAGAATGTTGATCTGGCTAAACAGAGTTCCTCAACTCTCATATTCCATCTGTGAAGTACTTTTAATATAGACGGAAATGTTACAATACCCGTAGCCTTTCTTTGATTTTCTAAAATGTTAATGATGCAATGTCGAATTTTCCTGGGCAAATCCAATTGGACCAAAAATCCAGTGCGAGCCTTTTAAAGAAATTTCTTCGTTTTTCCAAAGTGAATATACACGTCATTAAAGCTATTTTTGTGTTCTTATTTATATTCAAATTCAGATATCGCAAAATTTCATGAAACAAACAGCCCGAGCAACGCCGGTTATACCAGCTAGTAATGATTTAAGGCTGGACATCATTGTACAAATAGCATGATGCAGAAAACGAAACCAAAAAGCGTTATTTTATACACAACATCGGATTTAAGTATGTCGAATGACCCAAATGAGTGTACAACACAGGGGTAGTTAAGGGCGTCCAATATGTGCACAGGCGCAACAAGTTAGGGGCGCTAAAAAGCTAAATTGAGGGAGCACTAAAAATGAAAAATTGAACATGGGCGCTAAAAAGCTAGCTACGCCATTGCTATAACAAAATATGGAACTGAGATTGTTTTTAAAAATTTATCTTAATACTATTTATCTCCTATTTTATCACAAGTCCATTGTTTGTTTCTTAGATTTTAGTAATATAGAAGATATTGATTTACAAAATCAACAGTAAAATGCAACAGATAATTGATACAGAGTTATAAGTGCACTCGTTTAATCTAAATCTAATGAGAAAACTGATGAAAATAGTTTTATACACATGTAATAGTAATTTATGACTTGCTCCTGATTCGTCCAAGTAATAACATTCATAATATTACAATCGCCATAGAAGTATTCACTTTGGTCGTGCGATCTCAAGCACACACCTTTTTTTTTGGTACAGTTGCTTTCATGTGAAATGGATTCGTGCGCATTGAGTTGTGGACAACCAGAACATCCATGCCCACGGCGGGATTCAAACCCGTGATACGATGGATTCGAGAACTGGAAAGCCTGCGCCTTGGCGCTTTCAGCCACTAAGGCCGGCTTATGCGCACCAGGAAGCTACAGATTACTTAAAATATCATCTGACCGTGTTTTCAGTTTCTAATACAGGGTGTAACAAAAAGATACGGCCAAACTTTCAGAAAACATTCCTCACAAGTACAGGAAGAAAACGTTATATGGGCTTGGGTCCAGAAAGGATTTATTTTCATGTTAGAACTCATTTTCACATTGATAGGTAACACATGGATTTATCCAGGCAATAGAAGATTTTACCCGGAAAAATTCATGGTAGTTCTGGATATAGACTTACTTTGTTTTTTGGATCGCTGAATCCGAATTTTTAACTTTCCACCAACCCTTCCTCAAATTTTGATAAAAACCCCCGAAAAATATATTTTTTAAAAATTTCTTTTTATTGTTTGCCATAAGAAATGTCTAGAAATTTAGGAAGTAAACAAATTCAACAAAAAAGGTCGTCTGACATTCTGACGTAAGATGAACGAGGGTGTTTGTATCACGGATGATGCAGCGCGGTCTCTGGGACTGCATTCTGAAACCACTTTAGTATTCATAAATAAAATAATTGAATTTTTATATGTCACTTAATTTACCTCATTGTTAATGGGAAACCTCAAAAATCCTTTCAATATTATCAAAAAGTTGCAACTTTTCAAAAACTTTTTAAAACCCTTCTTTTTAAAACCCAGTTATTATTTTAACTGGCATGATTGTGTCCATTTTCAAATTTTCTGTGTTGTTCTTAGTGTGTTCGTTGTTACAGGTTCATTTTCAACTGTTTTCGTTCACACTTAAAATAAAAGTTTAAAGTCAAATTTTTTTAAATTATTTTAATTAATAATTAATCTTATAATTGAAAACTGCTTTTTGCGGATATTTTTACTTTTTTCAAGGGGGAAAAACTAAAACAAATGTATTTTTATTTTAGTGAACATTTCGTATATAATTATTCTGACACGTCTGAGGACAATCAAAACAACATTTAGCTGATAACCATGACCTCTTGAGTCTCAAAACGTTTCTCATTCTCATAAACGTCAATTTCTCTTCTATTGCTAAAAGCAATTCTATCCTCATTGCATAAAAATTGACAATAATGTGTAATTTAGTTTCTGCCATGACTTCTTTCTAAAAGGAGTAGAGCCACATAATGATTGCCACAGATGTGTAAACTAGTGATTGGTGTCTTTCTGTCGCATTGAAAACTCCATGATAGTCTTTGGGCTTTATATTCATTAGGAAATGCAGATTGGCCATATACATGAATGGGATGGTTTGTTACTATAGACAACATATATACACATGAAAGAAACATATATACTGATGAAAGAAACAACCCCAATGAAATGTTGAATTTGCTTCGGGCGTTAAATTGGCATTTATTAAATCAATAAACCGACCCGAGTATCCAATTCTTTATCCTGCCGCCCATCACTCGTGAATGCATCCCGAGATAGTTGAACTTCTCCACCTGTCTCAATGGGGCTCCCCTAACACGGAGAGCGCACTTATCAGGCTGTCATGAAAGGACCAAAATCTGTCTTATCCACACTGATCTTCATCCCAACTTTACATTTGGCTGCAAATCGGTCTAGTGTATGCTGAAGGTTAGTGCGAGAAGACCCAAGGAGGACAAGGTTGTCAGCAAAGAGCAACCTCTCCACCAAGCAATCGGCCACACAAAAGCCCTCATCGCCTCGGCTGCTCCTGTCTATGTAGTATCATAAAGATAATGAACAAGAGGAGCGACAGTACACACCCTTGGCGGAGTCTAACATGCACGGTGAACGGTCTTGATTTAATGCCATTTATCCGGGCACACATCTCAGAGCTTTCGTAAGAGACATGATAGCAACCAGTAATTGTCCATCCACTCCATACCCTTGCAACACTTGCCAGAGCTTCTCCCGAGGAACTCTGTCATATGCTTTTTCGAGGTGCACAAAGCAAGCGTAGACATCTTTTGCATATTCCCAGGATTTCTCAAAGATCTCCCTTAGAGCAAAGATGTGATCCGTCATGCTTCGGCCAGGTCGGAAACCACACTGTTCTATCGACAGTTTGGAGTCGACAATTTCCCGACCTCTCTTCTCCAGACACTTGGAGTACACTTTCCAAGGAATGCTGAGCAAAGAGATGCCTCGATAATTGTTGCAATCTCTCTGATCTCCCTTTTTGAAGAATTCCTGTCTGCCATTGCTTAGAGGCCTGGCCAGATATCCAAGCAACCTGACACACCCGAATCAGCCACAGAATACCATCCTGATTTAAGGCCTTTATCATCTCGGACCGGATTTCATCATCACCTGTAGCTTTGCCAGTCTTCATTGACTTATTTGCCTATCTGACTTCTGCTTCGGTGATACTACTCCTATTCTCCGCTCCAAGGTGCCTCATCTGCCTCAGTTGTTGCTGTCACCGGATTTAGAAGAGATAAAAGTATTCCTTCCACCTATGCAATACGCTTTCCTCCGTTTTCAGAAGCTTCCCATCTGAACACTTAATAGTTTGTGATGAAAGAGACTTCTTTCCACGGACGCGGTGCACGGTCTGCCAGAATACCTTATTTACCGAACAATTTTCCAGAATACTTTGCTGCCTCCAATTTTCCCCGAACTTCTCCCAAGCCTTGGCTTTAGCTGTTGATACTGTCTTTGCTGCTGTTTTTCGCGCCACAGTATACTGCACTCGACTCGAAGGTGACTTATTTGCAAGCCTTAACAAATAGGCTTCGTTCTTTGTCTTGAGAGCTTTTTAGATTTCACCGTTCCACCATGCAGTCCTTTTCTCACTGCCCTGTGCCACACTCAGCCGCTTACGACCATAGCACAATGCAGCCGAAGTAATCACAGCAGTTATAAACAACTGCCACCCCTCTTCAACAGTACCACGATCGCTGGGTAGTTATTTGAAACTTGAAGATATGTTATCCGCAAAGGTCTTTCTCACAGCTCTATCCTCCAATTCCTCCCCCATTTGATGCGCCAAGACGGTCTGGACCTAGTATTTCGCTTGGTTGCCATAGATTTAGAGAACCGCAAAATGCAGACAATGTGGTGATCAGTTGAGTTTTGCCCTTCTCCTCACACGAGTATTCAACACCGATAGGAATAAATCAGCTGATACGATTACAAAATTAATCGGTGACTTCTGGTCCATTGCATCCCTGTACCAGGTATACTTATGGAAATCTGTGCTGGAAGGTGTCTGTGATGGAAAGTCCATTGTTACAACAGATCCAACAGGCACCTCCCATTCGCATTTAAATGTGGATCACCATTCCTTCCAATCACGCCTTTCCACGTTTGGTCATTAGCTCCTAGGTGTGCATTGAAGTCGCCCACCAGGATGACAGAATCTGCACTCCCTCTCCTGCTAAGAGCAGCCTCAATTTCGTCTAGGAAGAGTGGGTACTCTGATTGCATTCAGAGCATATGCAACGAATAGAGACATCGTTTCCCTATCTGAAGCCTCAGGAGACAGTCTTCCAACTAAGGGGTTCCAATCTGCAACATAATCTGCCAGCCGGAGACTTGTCCCCACTCCCACCTGGGCAGTCATGTTAGGGTCGATACCTGACAAGAAGAGCTTCCACCCTCCTAAGTCCATAGTTCCAGAACCTGGACGCTTCGTAGAGGTAATACCTATGATATCCAGTCGATATCGTTTGGCTTCTCCACTAACTCGGATTCTTTTCCTGTCATGGAGAATACATTCCAAGTGAAGATTGACAACACCCGATCCCGTTGTCGCTTTACCCGTTTCTCCTTCTGGGTAAAGGCATGCGCTGCCCCCGAACGTTTCCTCAAGCGCATAGCGAGTACACTGGTGGGGCTTCTTGGAGGCATTACTCCGAGATAACAGCCAGGAGACTGTCGACTATTTTTCGAAACGTGAGTCTCTGCGTAACAACCAGCATAGCTCACAGAATCCCTGAAGCACCCAAACCTCTGACCCACCGTAAGGGGGCATCCACTCAAGGCATAGCTGTCTCCTTGTTTGCAGGTAAAATATGCTTCATATTGGAGTATTCTATTTATTTTTTACATATATTTGAGATAACTATGAGATAGTGCAAGAGTTACAAACAAATTTGGAAACTGTCACTGTGATGAATTGGATTTGCGTGTGGAAGTGTTATAACAAACTGGTTTGTTCGTTATCCCACATAATTGTTAGTTTTCCCCCTGGTTTGTCAGTTAATATTTCTTAAAACGATCCACCTCCCTCCACCAGCTCCAGCTCCTCCACCCTTGGCACAACCGCGGCTATTAGTCTTTGACCACTATACTTTCATCCCTCAAAATCAAAACCCTATCGCCGTCCAGGTGGCCGAGAGGGCTAGGGTGCAGGCTTTCTAGTTCTCGAGTCCGCCTGGCCGCGGGTTCGAATCCCGCCGTGGGCATGGATGTTTGTGTTTGTTCCGGGCTGCGTACTGTTATAACTTGTGTAAAAGGCGCAAAATGACCTTAGTTGTCGACGCCAAAATTTCTAATAAACCAACCAACCAAAACCCTATCTAAAGGCCTTTTCTTCTGTCCCACTCCTAATATCATTGATACTTTTATATCATTTCCTCTGTAGATAATTTCAGCTGGGCCCTCAGATCACATCTATACTTTGCATGAATCCTTCCAATCCTACTCCCGCTACCAGCTCATCCTTTCATATTCCCAACGATTAGACCCCTCCTCATGATATCAATCCTGAACTTAAGTTTACATGAAGTCCATACAAAATGGCAACCTCTCCATTACAAAAAAATATCAAAAAACCTCTTCCTAACCTCACCAATAACTAATTTCTGTGTATCAAACGCCTCAGCAATAACCCTGACATAACAATTAAGCCCGCAGATAAAGGGAGCGCTATTGTTATGAACACCTCTGACTACATTAACGAAGCTGACAACTCTGATATAACGTTCTACAAGAAACTAACCACCGATCCTACTAACATTCAACACCGAACTTATTGATATCCTCATTCAGCTTGAATCCTCTTCCCAAATCGATAAAAAAACCGTCTCTTCCTTATTCCTAAATTCAGTTCCCCTGGTCGTTTCTACCTTTTCCCCAAGATACATAAACCTGGCAATCCCGGCCATCCGATCATCTCTTGTAACAACACACTGTGAGCCACTATCTGCTGATGTTGACCACCATATACGCCACATCCACACATCCCACTTTTCCTATATCAAAGACACTAAAGATTTTCTCTCCCATATCCAGCTCCTTAACGACTCTAATTACGATTTCAAGAACGTCTTCTTCTGCACGCTTGATTTCCCTTCTCTATACTAACATTCCTCATGATGATGGGATTAAAGCTGTTCGCAACAGTCTCATGGCTAACAAACCTTTCCAAGTCCCCTCTACTGACAGCATCTGCCTTTTCCTTCGCACTATCCTCCAATTTCTTCGCTTTTAACAATGAGTTGTTATATCCAGTGAGTTATATCCTGTCCAGTGGCACTGCTATGGGCTCAAAAATGGCTCCCAACTATGCCAACATTTTTATGGGGGAGGTGGAAGCCAAACTACTTTCCACGTCTCTCTTGAAACCGCTGGTCTGGCTGCGGTATATTGACGATGTTTTCCTGATCTGGCCACACAATGAAGACTCACTCCTATCTTTTATCACCCACTCTAACTCCATCTACCCTTCCAAGTTTTCTGACAATTAATCTACCATGACGGTCCCTTTTTGACGTCTGTCACTAACAATAAACTGTCTACAAATCTCTATAAGCCCACTGACCAGCACTAGTACTTAAATTATGACAGCTGCCATCCGCGCCATTGCGAGGATAACATCCCTTTAGGACAATTAACTCGCACCCATAGAATATGTACTAATCAGTCTGAAAAGGACTTCGACGCTAACGCACTTACCCACTCCCTTAAACTAAGAGGCTACCCCAAATCTGTCATACGCGCTTCTATCCATAAACATCGTAATAACTGTTCTAACAACAAAACTCAAACCTTCTCCAGCGATGACAACACCTATGCTAGTTCTTCCTTATCAACCAACTCTCAAAAACATATTATTGACAACTCTCCTCTTCTCCATTCCATTCTACCAGAACCACCACAAGTTTCTTTTAAACGTACATCTAATTTTAAAAATATTCTGGTTCATGCTGCTATTACTTAAACTACGCACTTCTACTAAGGGATGTTCTCCTTGCAATGGAAAGCGTTATGGCATTTGCCATTTTCTTAACCCTGACACCTCCGTTTCCAGTAGTTCTTCCTCCTTTACTCTCAATATAAACCAGAATCAAACCTGCACTTCTCACAATCTTATTTACCTGTTACATTACAAGGTTTGCCAGAAACAGTATGTTGGAGAAACGGGTAATACGATACTTAGCAGATTCGCCAGCCATAAGTTCGATATCCTTAGGGATGCTGACACTCCTGTCGCTAAACACTTTTATTCCCTGGCCACTCTTTGCAGGGCATCAGCCTTTATATTCTTCCGTAACAAAAAAAGAAAGAAAGCAATTCCGAGTCTTTTCTTATTTGGAAATTTAATTCCCTCACCCCCAATGGCATTAACCTTAAAGTCACGATTCCTTCATTACCTTTCCCATATTCCTCTACAACTTCAATTATTCCCTAATTTGTCGTACGCTTTCTGGGCCCTTTTCTTTCTCTTTATCTTTTCTCAGCTATTTCCTCTTTTTAGTGTTCTTAGTTTTCTTCTTCTATGCTCATTTTATATCCGTCCCTGTTTTGTATATTTTCTCTACTCCTTTTTTCAGTGACCTTTGACCCGTAGCTCTTTTATACGTAGCCCTACGATTTTTAACCTATTTGTTAGTTTCAGGATTCCCCACTGAAATTCTAAATCCCATTTCCCTGATTTCTCCTGACATCGACAGTTTTATTTCCCTGAAAAAAATCGTAATTTTTTTGAAAAATGTTTCTAAATTGTGATCATCCATCGTAATTCGGTTTACAAATTATTTATTCGATTAAGAACATAGTGTCTCCAGTTAAATCTACTTCCCTGGCATTTCCCAGAGAATTTCGTTTCCCTGACAAATGCATGAATTCGACCCTGCCTCCCTGATTTTCTCTGATAAATTTTCATTTCCCTAACATTCCCTGACTTTCCAGAATGTAAGAACCCTGCAGTTTCTGTCATTTTAATTCTGTATGTGTTATCTTAATGCATTTACTCCCCGCCCTCCTATTTGTCCTCTTTTCAGTCCTATCCCAATACATCTCTTAATTTCCTGGCCTCCCACTTGTTCTCTTCTAGTATTTCAACCAATACCATCTTACTATTCCCTATGCTAACTATATATAAAGATGTCCTTAAGCACTCCTTTCATTTCTTCTTTCACGACCTGCCGGAATTCGCAAAATGCAAACTGTACCTATTCGCTGATGATGCGGCCATCACAACAAGTGCAATGAATCCCGCACACGTCATTAGTCGCTTACAAAAGGCTTTGCTACAGTGCGAAAAATGGTTTGACAAAGGGAGGTTATAGCTCAATGTTGACAAATGTAAAGCTATGTACATTACACGTAAACGCAAGAATCCTCCAGGGACCCTGGCCTTATATGACAAAAAACTGGACTCGGTGAAGAACTACAAGTACCTTGGTGTAAAAATTAACCCTCAGCTAAACTGGAATGACCATGTCCAGTATGTCCTCAACAAGGCTAAAAAGGCAAAGTTCAGCCTGACTGCGCTCTTGGGGAGAAACAGCGCCCTTGGATTGGACAATAAACTCTTGCTGTACAAGATAGTAATCCGCACCATCTTGCTCCATAGAATGCCTGCCTGGGCGTCTATCCTCAAATCAAGGTGGAGGGAAATACAGACCTTCCAAAATGTAACCCTCAGGACCATTGTTCAGCTCGACAGGAGAGTTGCCAACAACTCTTCCATTTATGAAGACCTCAATATGGACCACATTGGTAGCTACGTCCAAATGCTCGTTAAGAAATTGCTTCTTAAAATTGACTCACGACAGTCCCTTGGCTGCCAGTATACTGGACCACCCTCTAGCCCTTAGGGTCCCATAAGGATACGAAGACCCTTTCACGGACTGGAAGTTAATTTCGATGGCATAAATAAGGTTGTCTTCCCCGACTTGTGGATATCTTAGCCGCAGATGCTCAGGGCTATCTCTACGTCAATCAACAATCTTATTCCTCGTCCTACCAGTTAGGATTCTATTCTCAGGATGACTCTCGAGGGACATCAGGCTTCTCGTCTAACTCAGTATAATTCCCTTGGTTACGTTATGGGCGAGTGTGCTATGGAAGCTCTGCTCCCGGACCGCTCGTGTCTTTTCACTACACTGTTCGATTGTCGAGTACTGCTTTCATAACTTTAGGATAATTCTCTAATATTCTTTGCTTTTAGAAAATTTGATAAAGGATAGTCTCCATCCGAAACGTCAGCTTTTTATTTTGATTTCATTTATTAATTTTAAATTTTTTATTAATTATTATTTATTTGCTTTTTATTTTTAATTAATAACTTTAATATTTCTTAAGAATATTGTTTAGCGTTGGGTTAAGAAATTTTTCTTATCTTATGCTTTACTTTTATTCGTATACGTTTATATATAAATATACGGGGTACATATATATCATTACATCCATCCATATTTACATATGCAATCACTTGCTTATTGGTTTGTTAACATGGCTTATTATTTATTAACAATTTGTTATGTAAGGGCATTAGTTGATCAGTTTGTTCATTAATTGTTTATAACCTTATCGTATTTGTTCAAAAAATTCTCCACCCGTGTCAATTCCTCCCTTAATTGACTGGGTATGAAAGTGTGCCCATATGGACTATCTCTTGCAAATTTTAATCTTGCTTCTTTTAACTGAAGATGGTTTAAAACTGAAACGCGTAAATAAAAATAAAAATCAAATTGTTGCAAATTTGAACCTGGATATCAATGTTTTTAATTCATTGTGCAACATGGAATAATTCAATCTCAGTAAAACAACAGATAAAGGATATCTCTTTTATCTGTGGTAAAACGTCTCGTCTAGTCATGTAATTATTTCCCTGCACTTCCCGTGCTTGCGTCTCAAAATTTTCCTCAAGTCAATTATAAATTAACATTTATTTATGTAGTTTAAATTGATTAGTGATTACTGTCATTTCGGGCAGAACCCCCCAACCTCCCCGTGTCATTCTGTCAGCATTCCGCGATACCCCCCCCCCTCCCCTCTTGGATGGATAATGTAATTTCTGGACGACCTCTATGGCAGAGAAAAGAAGCACTTTTTCGTGTTACAGCCACAGATACTTAGAACTAACATGCATTTTTAAACACTCGAAATATAACTATGTAAATAAGAAAATTGAATTGTTAATTAAACTAACGTAAAAGAGAAATTGAACGAATAAAATTGAATAAACAAGGTTAAATGTTAAGTGTTATTTCTTTATTTCTAAGAACCAGCAAAAGTTCTTTTCTTTCTAGACATTCTATATAATGTTAAAAGAAGTGTCAATTGTTGAAGCATTCTGTGTAAGCATCTATTATTTTTTTTATTTTCCATTGCTAAAGCTTTTATGCGTAATCATCTACTGTTCAAGTAAGCGATTAGCAATTAACAATTATAACTGACAATGTCTAACAGAAGTTAGTTGTTGATAATATTAGGCCTAACAGCAATTTGCTGTGGAAAACAATTAACCATAGATGGATAACAACAGGCCTAAGAACTCGTTAGGTGTTGTTAGACATATTACATACCATACCTTAGCATTGAAATGGTACCATTAGAACACTTCCCAATAGTACCATTAATGATACCATTAGAACACTTCCCAATAGTACCATTAATGATACCATTAGAACAGTTACTAAACCAATTTCAAACATCATTAATTACGTTAATTCATGCATGACGCATCGTTGTGTGTTTGATATATTATCTGCCATGTCTTTGCATTGAAACTTTCCAATGGTACCATATAGTACCATAGAGCACGCGCTGCTGAAACAATGGGAGACTGTTTTAATTTCTGAAATCTACCACCAGAGTGTACGATGTGTCATCGAGAGTTGTTTTTACTTCTGGATTCTCGCGTCGCCTGCTTTTTGAATAGGCAAAACTTGAATAGTAGCGTAGTAGCATGGATAAGTTATTAAAATAACAACAAAATGAAAACAATGAATTCAAAAAAAGGAAAGGAAAACCTGAATTTGTCCGTGGTTAATCAAAAGTTGAAAGAAAAGGGAGCTAAAGTAACAGGAAACAAAATTGAATTAAAAAAGAGGTTAGTAAACCAGCTAAAGAATTTTTGTTATAATGTATTGCATACTTTAACTTTGTAAAACTAATTACATTTTAGAAGGATGCAATTTGATTAAATTAAATAACTTTCAACTAAGTTTTTGATCAAATTTTAATCAATGATATTTGAATTTTAATTTAAATTTTTTTTTAAATTTTATAAAAATATCTAAAATGCAATTACTCTAATACAGGTTACAACTATGGATAGACCAAGAGTTAGATGCCATCCTTATTTCAATGCAAGTTTGAAAATTTTTAAAAAATTTTTGAGAAATAATTCTCGACCATTTTTCAAACTTGCATGTGAAAATCTTTCATCAAACCATGTATTAATTATATCTAATGAAAAATTCATAATAATATTTTTATCCATTTTTTTGATTGGTAAAAATCCAGAATTTGGAAACATGAAGAGTGTCGTTTGAGGGGTATCAATCTTTGGTATAAGGCTGACATCTTAATCATGCTCCATCCATAGTTGTAACGTGTATGAGAGTAATTGTATTTTAGACGGTTGTTATAAACTTTAAAAAAAATAAATAAAATTCAAATATCATTGATTAAAATTTGATTAAAAATTTGGTTGAAAGTTATTTAATTTAATCAAATTATATCCTTCTAAAAGTAATTATTTTTACAAAGTTGAAGTATGCATATATCATACCAAAAAATTCCGAGTTATCTGTCACTAAAAAGTTGGTATCCAGATCGCTACACTGTAAACTTACCCTCCAGAATGACAGAATCTGCACTCCCTATCCTGCTAAGAGCAGCATAAACTTCATCTAGAAAAAGTGGGTACTCTGTGACTGCATTCGAAGCATATGCAACGAATAGAGAGAGAGAGAGAGAGAGAGAGAGAGAGAGAGAGAGAGAGAGACAGAGAGAGAGAGAGACAGTTTCCTTATCTGAAGCCTCAGGAGACAGTTTTCCACCTAAGGGGGGCCAATCTGCAACATAATCTGCCAGCCGGGGACTTGAGTATCCCCACTCCTGCCTGGGCAGTCATGTTAGATCGACACCAGATTAGAAAAGCTTCCACCCTCTTTCTAAGTCCACAGTTCCAGAACCCGGACTGATATCCTATGATATCCAGTCGATACCGTTTGGCTTCCTCCACTAACTCTTTTCTTGTCCTGTCAAGGAGAATATGTTCCAAGTGCCGATTGACAGCACCCGATCCCGTTGTTTCTCCTCCTGGGTAAAGGCATGCGCTGCCCCCGACCGATTCCCGAAGCGCATAGCGAGTGCACTGGTGGGGCTTCTCGAAGGCATTACTCCGAGATAACAACCGGCAGCAATTCTCGAAGGCATTACTCCGAGATAACAACCGGCAGCGATTCTCGAAGGCATTGCTTAGAGATAACAACCGGCAGCAATTCTCGAAGGCATTGCTCCGAGATAACAACCGGCAGCAATTCTCGAAGGTATTGCTGTCGACTATTATTCGAACGAGAGCCTCTACCTAACTCCCGAACGCGGGTGACTTCAACTTGCGCCACACCCGATGCAGTATGAATTCTCTTATTCGTCGACATCATGAGATATGTTTGGTTGGATGCCCTTCGTCTCACTTCTCAACCATGACCTTTCTGGTAAGGGTGACCCTAAAGTAGCAGTGCTACAACCAGCATAGCTCATAGAATCCCTGAAGCACCCAAATTCCTGACCCACGGTAAGGGGGCATCCACTCATGTCATGTCTTAACATTGAAAACCCCAATGATACCGTAATGATATATTAATAATACCTTTAGAATACGTACTACTGAACCAATTTCAAACATTAATTACTCGTTAAATTCATTCATGACACGTCGTTACGATTGTTTGATATATTACATACCATATCTCTGCATTGAAAGTTTCCAATGGTACCATAGATTACGTGCTGCTAAACCAGTTTCTACTATATTTAATTACACGTTATATTCGTGCATGACACGTCGTTACGAGTTTTGATATATTACATGCCATATCTTTGCATTGAAATTTTCCAATGGTACCATTTGATACTATTAAAACACGGACTACTAAACCAATTCCGAGCATCATTAATTACTCGTTATGTTCATTCATGACATGTCATTATGAGTTTTGATATATTACATGTCATATGTTAGCATTGAATATTTTAAGGGGATATCATAATGGCACCATTAGTGCACGTGCTATTGTACCTATTTGGGATATCTCATCTTAGAACTCTGTTCGTGCTCTATCCCATATTTATCGATTGGCGAAAGCTGAATCTGAAAAGTTAATTCATTTTCAAGTTATCGTATTAAATAATGAGCTCCCTACTAATAAAGAAACCCTTTTGTTTAAGGGAGCCTCATAATAGTCTATTATGTGCACCCTGTACACCCTCCAACCCAATAATGTATAGAGCATGCGCGGTGCCGAAACAAAATTGCAAGCACGCGTTTTCCGCTTTGCGAGGATGATTCGTCTTTCATTATGCCCTGTATCCACATGGCAACGCAATGCATTGTTGAAATTGTCTACAAACTGTCGGACATCTGGACAAACCGATCACATAAGAACTTTTCTACCTCGAGTATTCCCAACTTTACCCAAAAAACGTTTCACTTCCGAGCATGAGACTCGTTCACTGCCTAGCAAAATGTGTGTACGGTGTGCTCCTACAGAAGTTTTCACTTCAAAAATCCCAACATTTTGCTGTTGGTCATCTGGTAAGGGAGTAAATGAGATCATAACTGAAATCTGATTAAGAATAATCTCTCTGGGGAAGTAAATTCAAAGAGGGATATTGGTTTTAGGTTAACGCTAAGCACGATCAATAGTGGGAATGTTACAATTTTTATATCCATTTGTAATTTCCTAACTGAATTCCCCTTGTATTATTTTAATATTTTTCCCACTAAAGTCTAATGTTATACTTGCTTGAAAAGGGGGTTAAATTTTATAAAAGGCACGATTAATAAATAAATCTACATGAAAATATAAAATTTGCCAAAATGCTTTTCCTGGGCATCAACGAACACCCTCACTGATATGTCGTTGTTCAATTAATTTTCACTTCTGATAAAATTTACATTATGTACTAACAATTTTACATGAATTTTATATAAATTTTTCTAATTTCATAACTAATAGTACGACATAATACATTATCATTCTTTATCTTCTCGTTCTTTAGTTGCAGGGGCAATACACTCCAGATGAAAATGAAGTTCAAATTTTTAGGAATCATGGTTTTAGCTTCTGTTTCAATGATATTCAACACCAATGCAATCAAGTGTTACCAATGTACGAGTTCGTACTGTGACAGACCAGATTCATGGCAAATAGCAGCATGCAGTGCGAGTTATAAAACATGCATATACTCGAGGACCAAGGAATATGGGACACTTCGGGCTTGTGGTACGGTGCCAGTTGTGGACCCCAATTGCTTTAATAAAACTGACGTTGACTGTAATTTGCAATGCGACAAGGATCTGTGCAACGACTTTGGATTCGAAGGCCAGGGGCCAAAAGACACTGGGGACATAGGGCATCGGTTGTCGCCATTATCTTACCTCAATTTGCTTGGACTCTATCTTCTCCGTATTCTCTTTAATTCTATTTTCTTAACAAAAGATGCAAATTAAATCTGGAAAAACCAAAACTGTTTACTCGTTTTAAATAATGTTGAAGTAATATAATGCACTTTAATTAACAATTTTGTTTTAAATTTTAAGTGAAAATAAAAATTTTGAACTGCCAGATTCATGCAATTAATTTTTTAACTATTTGCAATTATCTTCCTGATTTATGAATTCAATGTCTTAAAATATAATCTATAAGAAAAGTTATATATATATATATATACAATTTGCTTTTAGATAAATTTAAAATCATTCCATTTAATAAAAATCGTTGAGGTTAACTTTTTAAAAATACTAGTATCACTTGTGGTCGAAATTCGACTTCGACCTGTGCATCTTTCTATCACTCTGTCTATTCTGCCTTTCAATCCGACCCATTAGCGTTCTTCTATATTATTGTTTTTAATATATGTTTCGGTTACTTTAAAGAATCGACTGCAATTTAATCGACCAATCTCACGTGAATTGAATGGAATTCTCACTGATGGACATAGGGCGTCATCTATCGGTATATATTGGCATCCTATCGGTGTAGACAAGGCCACCTTGATTTCTCTCTCATCTCCAGTACATGTTAGAGAGAAATCAAGGTGGCCTTGGTATAGGTTTTTAATTAATCTCGGCTATTTGTGGTCACAGAGACTTTTTTTTTTCCTGCGCATCCATGACATGTCTTTCGAATGAAATAATTTTTATTCCCCTCCTTTTATAAATAGTTATTAATTAAAAATACAAATTAAAAATAAGATATAATAAACAAAAATAATTAATCAGAATCAAAATAAAAAGCTGACGTTTCGGATAGAGACTATCCTTTATCAAAGCAAAAAAGGATAATTCTCTAAAAGCAAATAGAATATTAGAGAATTATCCTGAAGTTATGAAAGTTGTACTAACAGACGGGTTTATATATAGTTTGCATGGGGAATAGTAATACGGTTTAATTTGTATTTTTAATAATTAACTATTATTTATTGTATTCCAGGGTTCTTGTGACTCGTCCTTCTCCTAATATATATCCTCCTTTTATAAGAAATACCCCAAACATTTTCTCCAATTTCGATGTTCACGTATTAATATATAGATTTTTTATTTATTTATTTATTTATTTTTTTTTTTTTTATTTTTTTATTTTTTTTTTTTTTACTACAGCGATAGAGACAGTTCTATTAAAAATGAACCAATTGAAGAATTTTATGTGACTTATACATAAAATAGCTGAAATACCCGGCATCGCTCGGAGAAAAATATTTTTTTCATATTTGTGTATACAGGGTAGTGTACAAACATGGGGGTGATAGAGGGATCAAATCTAAGCAACATTTCCCTCTTTCATTTTTTTGTGTGGGTATTGCTTTTAAGATAAAAAATGTTGGACGTCGCGTAGACGTAATATGCCACTCGACCCGTAATTCTGTACCACGTCAAGATCGTGGTCAATCATGTAATAAAAAGAACAAAAAACACATTGCCTACAGTACAGTAATGTGACTTTTTTTTTTTTTGAAACATGCAACTGTTTTACAATAAGTGTTCTAGATTAATAAATGAAAGATCTCAAGAGGATTTTTTTTTTTTTTTTTTAGTTTTTTTTTTTCACGCCAAACCTCAGATGTTGAAATTATTGATGAAAATAGGAAAGAAAATTCCACAGCCTGGGTTCGAATCAGGAACGATTATACGCAGTAGGAAAGATAGTCCCAGCCTACGAACTGGGTACTGCTCCAACCAGCCCTAAGGACATGTAGATGGCGTTAATGCCTCCATGCCCACAGTGGCGCAATTGGTTGGCGCTTCTGCACGGTGAGCAGACGGTTCCTGGTTCGAAACCAGGCTGTGGATTTTTCTTTTATATTTTCATCAATAATAAGTGTTCTAATTCACTCCCTCTGGCATGAATGCATGCTTTACAACGTCGCCGCATGGACTGACGTAAAAAAGTTCAAAAGTTCCTGGTTCTTCGCGAATCTGGTCCGCAGCTATGGCGATTCCGGCTATCAGCTCTTCATCGGATCCCACTGGTGTCTCGTATACCAGTGTCTTTAAGTGTCTCCAGATTCCAAACAACTGTTTCCTGCAGGTAGGACTTTAACATTTTATATCTCAAAAACAATGCCCCAGAGAAAAAAATGAAAGAGGTAAATGTTGTTTAGATTTTATCCCTCTATCATCCTCGCCTAGAATCCGAGAGAAATATACCTGCCGAATTTCAAGTTTGTAGGCTTCATAGTTCTGGAGATTTCGTAATGAATGAGTGAGTGTATACATTTTTCGCTCTTTCTTTTATATAATATTACTAGCAAAGGTACCCGGCGTTGCTCGGGATAATTACACTTGTATGTTAACAGAACAATCTCAAAAAATTAAATTAAATTTTGCAATATCTTAAAAATAAACACATGAAAATGCTTAGAATTAATACAGTAAAAATTCTTAATGAAAATTTCGAAAAAAATCTTTTTAAAGGCTCACAATGGTGCTGGACCTCTCCAAGGATGCCACTGCTAGTCTAAATAATTTCTTACTCACGTAATCTTACATCAGATGTATACTTAGTGTTGTTGCAATTTTCACTCTTCTCTCGATGTGTTGAAGCAAAACTTGGCCATTCATCACTTTGTGCAGTCTAGCAGTCTCCGATTCTTCTATTTACTTGCTTCCCATTTGCTCAATACATCACGGAGCTAAAGGAGTGCTTCCTCTGTCGTCTTTCCACTCTTTCTCAATAGTCTGCTAACTCTCCCATTATCTCCAGTTACTGATCATTTTTAAAGATTATCAAGAAATTAAGTACTACGAACTCTTTTCTAAGAAAAACCTGAATAACAGGAATTCTATGCATTGTTACAAATTGAAACTTATCCATATTACATCATCATTTTATGTTCATTGTTATAATTCTTGGAAAGATTGCTTTAACATTACATCATTCTGTGCTCATTGTTATTGGTGAATTGCGCATTGATACCGTTGTTGATGTGAACACAATGGGCCTATTGTTGCACAAACTTTGCCTTGCATTGTTGGTCATGAGAGATTTCTCATTAATATGCCTTGCCAGTAGATAAGTACCACGTTGGTACGCATATTAGTGAGGTGGGCGTGTCCTAGGCACACCGTTTTTCCACCAATCAGCGTGCAGTATTCGCATCACGTGACCCCCCCACCACCCCCTACCCTTACTGATGTCACAGACGTTCAGCCAATCCGCGTGCAGAAGGCGACTCACAGGGCCCACCACCTCCCTCCCTTGTTTTGGGCGTTGGTCTTTTATTTGGGCGTTGGTCTTTTATTTGGGCGT
>JAHWFO010076768.1:87686-107380 GCA_023313115.1 Rhysida immarginata | reverse complement strand
CAAATAAGGCTCGACATAAAGCGTTAACTGGTCTGCAACCAGCGACTCCAGAAGCTTTGCTGGAAAAGGGATGATAGTGATAGGTCTATAGGCCTTTACACCAGGCGACTCAGACTTTTTAGGGATAGGATTTATAATTACCCTTTTCCAGGCAGTCGGATAATGGCCAGCAGTCAACGACGTATTGAACAGATGCAAAAAGGAAATAATCATACACTCTATGCATCCTTTAAAAATGTAGTCCGGTATATTTAAAGACGTACAGGCTTTAGAGGCTGACAATTTTCTAGCACGATCCATCACTTGTTGCTCCGAGACAGCTTGCAGCATAAAAGTGGAATTAACTCGCTGCCAACAAGTGGTAAGATTGCCTGCATCTGCGACAAGAGTGCCATCATTGTCCATCGAAGCAGCGAATGAGGCAGCTAAGTTGGACAGTTCACCATCATCTAGGTGTGCAGACTTATGCTTACTCAAATTTAGGAGCTTTCTAGAGGTGTCCCAAAACATTCGTGGGTTGAACGGACGAGTGATTCCAACGATCGCAAATAGGCCTGCTTGTCCTCGCTCCATTGCTTTTTAAACGATTTTCTAGCTTCAGCATTCGCAGCGTAGTCTTGAGGGTCCTTAGAAATTTTAAAACTTTTGTGCATGCGTTGTTTAACGTGCCAAGCTTATCTAGCACGCTCCGAAATCCAGCAAGGAAATGCGGAAGCACGAGCTGAACGACTGAAATAGCGTCTATCGCCAATAGTCGGGCTCAGCCTATAAAAGATGTTATGTATGGCAACCCGAATAACATCGGTAATCCCCTCCCATATTCTATCAACATCATTAGAAGCTAATATTTCACTCCAGTCACTATTCAATATCCTAAAAAACAGCGATTTGAAATCGCCCCTGCGAAAATTGTAATCTGACTCCTGCGGGCGTTCATGGTTAACAAAGAATTCCTGAAGATAAAGAAGAAGGGGAGGATGATAGTCGTCTGGAGCAACCAGAGCCTCTTCGCACACTGTACAGTCAGTTCAGTATTCGAATAGACTTTATCAAGGTTGCCGCCGAACTTATTGCGAACACGGTTTAGGTCAACCAAGTCTAGCCAGAGAACGTAGACAGAGAAAATAATAAGACATGTCGTCGAGAAAGATCTCCAAGTCGTGATTACGCACTAGAGGGGGAATATAAACATTACAAATGATAAACGATTCCAGTCGGCCGGAGAGCTGCCTTTTACACACGATTTGAACCACCCTTCATCATTTCTACATTTTTTGAGGTAGAAGATTGAAATTCGGAATGTAGCTTACTTTGGGCATGTGCACCTTCACTGTTTAGTTTGGTTTTGATTATCCCACTAAGGTCGGAGTTTTGGGGGTGAAAATTAGAGGGGACCAAAAGGTCTAGGTGTATTTATGTATATAACGGAGTGAAATTCGGTATGTAGATTCCTAAAAGCAAGATCTCAATTATATGAAGAGTTTTTTCCCGAGGTATCCATGCCTTCCCGACTCGATGGCGGAATGCATCGAAAAGATGGGGACTACACCGAAAAATAGTGTACCAACTCTGTCTGTAATAAAGGAGCTGTAAAAAAATATTTCCGGTTTTCATTTGACTGACCCTCGTAAATAGAATAAGAATGGAGATACTTATTGATTTTATAATGTCAGTCCGTCCCCTTCATGATTTCTACATTTTTTGAGGTAGAAGATTGAAATTCGGAATGTAGCTTACTATGGACATATCCATCTGCACTATTTAGTTTGGTTTTGATTTGTATACGGGGTTCGGAATTACGGGGGTGATTAGGTATGTTAAGGCGTAAAATCCAGTATCCAGATTCCTCTAGGCGAAATCTACATTACTATGAAGTTTAGGCCCAATTGTTCCAGTGGGATCGGATTTGCGGGGGTAGCAATCACTTGATCCTTAGAACTATTGCAACATATGGCACGTGATATAACATACGTTCGGAAATGATGAGAAAGGAAAGAAGATACGAGGTTTTTTACATTTATTACATATTACTTTCGAGAAAATCAATATATTGATTAAAAAAAATTGGGGAGAGGTAAAAACTGCAGATGAAGGGGTAAAAATAGATGACTTGCCTTATCCTACTCGAGAGGCGTGGGGGGGGGGGGTAATTTCTTTTTAATAAACGTATAAATGTATTTCTGCTTCACTGCTAAAGCTCCTCCTTGGAATGTTTCCAAGAGTTTATTAAGCGCTTGAGCAATCGTGTGTCGACAAAGCGAATGCACATGCGCGCGCCGATGTCAGTAATGCTTAAAAGATGAACAGAAAGTAACAACGTATTCCTTCTTGATAAATCGATTTTTATATGCCATGCCATTAGCTTGGTATTCTTTACATTCACTGTTTTAGCACGTGAATTCGACTTGAAGGGGTCCACGAAAAATTCTGAAAAGATGATACGGCCGAGCTAAGACTTTGATGGTCATATTTCTGAAAACAGAATTTGAAAAGGTTAATTCGTTTACAAGTTATCCTACAAACGGCGGACGGCCGGACGGACGGACGGATATACGTACAGACCAAGGGCGCATTCTTATAAGTAGCTTTTATGCTAAAGCTCCTAATAAGTGACATGGGTTTAATAGAATATCAGAACGAATAATTTTTAAGCCAAGAGAAATGATTTAATTAAATATATTTATGTTAATAGTTTGACAACAAATAATCATCTTTAAAGGAATACATACCAATGAAAAACTAAGAGTTAACTAGCTATATCATTAATGATACAACTGGGTATCTTGATTAAAAAACTCTCCTCGCATCTCTTTTGTTTCTCCCATCCTTGTCGCTGAAGGGCTGCTATCGATGACCTGGCCCTCCAATCCCTAAATTGCGACAACTTTGGCCGTATAAGTCACCATAAATCTTTAAATGACACAACCCACAATCCCTTTCCTCCACAAGTTGTACTTCGCTCGAGCCAAGTCTGGTATTGACAATAAACGCCCCAACGGAGCATCCTTATTTACCTGGAACTCGGGCAAAATCGTGCTATTGGGCTTGTCCTGTAGGGATATCCTAACCTCTAGGCTTGAATGGCTCCTGAAAAAAGTCCCATTTCGCCATTAAAATCGATGAAAACAAAACTGTCCCCAAATACGCCTACCTCTTCAACAACTTATTTACCCCAATCGGCTTCGAGATCTTCGGCTCCTGGGCTCACGGCCGCTCTTTTTAAAAGATCTCGGCTCCGGACATTCTACACCCAGCAAGATTTCCTTCACCAGTGAAGCTCTGTAGACATTCTTTATATCATCTTCTTGCGTCAAATTACCCTTCAGTGAAGTCTTCTTCATCGAAGGAGAGATCACGAAATGGTAGAAACGTAAGGACTGTCGTCTCAGAGAGCACGAGAATGGAATGAAATGCTTAAAAAATTTGCTATGTACACGTACTTGTGTAACTTTAAGCATATTATATCTCGTCTATATCATTTTATTCAAAATTAATTAACTAACACTCATAAGAATTTGAATGGAGAGCATAAAAACTTCTTTGATATTTATTTATTTATTTATTTATTTATTTAATTATGTAGGGAAAGGTTACAAAAATTACAATAGTGCCCAACGAGGCCAGTATGGTGAAAACCGACAAGTTAGGCCAGGCGGGTACAATACAGCAATAAAGTAAAATTAACAAAGGGTTAGTAAACTACAAATAATTAATCAAATACAAAACAATAATAAAATCATACAAGATGAAACGAACCGATATAAATGAAAGATCGATAATTAGGCATAACTAGTAATATAATGATATAAAATTAACTAAACTTAGAATTAATTGAGAAATATTAACTAGAAAAACTAAACATTGAAGTAACAAAGGCTTGCACGAGCGCATCAAACAGTAAACTTAACATCTATGTAGGAAAAGATTCTGATTGAATATACCTAAATACTAACAGAAAGAGAAATCATAGTGGAAAATGTTCGTATTTAAAGGAATATACTGAAAATAAAAGTTACACAATATTCTCCGAAAACGAGAATAAGGAGCTAGTGAACCAATTTCCAAAGGCAGAAAAGCCCAGCATTTTATACCGACGTGTGAGACAGATCGGTTTCATTAATTAAGCAGAGAGACAGGGGGTCGTATCTCATTTGCTATGCAAGTATTATAATTATGACTATCAAGGTTACGTCGAATCGTAATAGCGGTCGATAACTGTAATATCAAATTGGAGGCTTTATAAATGAACGAACATGAAGATAAAAAGTAAATTTGATAAATTATAAGAATACGTAAAGAAGAAAAGTAGGGACACTGAAGAAGATCGGGGAAGATGTAAAAGGGTCCGGAGAAACCATTTTTGTAATTTTAATATTCTTGTAAGTTTAGTAAAAGTAGAACCCCAGAACAATACACCATAACATAAAACACATAAAACAGAATGAATCCAGGAATAATAAAGTAAAAATAAAATGTTAGTAGGAAGATAATGAAGTCATGAGATAATACCCTGTTTTTTATTAAGTTTGATCAACAATTTATCAATATGGGCATCCCAAAACAGATCTGGTGACAGTGTCAGACCCAGGTATGTAAAAATTGTGGTAGTTGAAATAGTGGAGTGTCCGTAATAAATTGGTGGCGACAGAGGTATATTACGCTTATTCCGCTGATAAAAAAACATTACCTTTGTTTTATCAATATTAACAACTAGTAAGTTTTCACTACACCATTGTCTTAGCTTCTCAAGAGCTAAGTTAAGAGCTGAGAGCAAAGAAGTAATATTAGTATGAGATAACAACAGAGAAATATCATCTGCATATGAAATGGGTCTAAGAATCGTAAAAATAGATGGCAGATCATTCACAAATAAATTAAAAAGCAGGGGTGAAAGAATCGACCCCTGCAGAACCCCGTAATTCCTGGTAACTGTAAACTAATTTTAATGTATTATTGAGAAGGTTGGCATTCAAAATTACAGATTTAAATTACAGATTCATCGAAGAAGGCTTCCATAATGAACAAAAAGAAAGTTGAACCTCATTTTCAGAAAAATTCGGACTTACGAAGTTTTAGAAGGTGACGATATACCGTACTGTATATCAAGAGGAAAACACATTCAATATTAAATCATTTAAAAATGTAAATAAAATTCATCATTAAACACTTTTGTTTTAGTACACAATTTTATTTAACCTCACTTGTGTATTTTTTTTGTGCGCAAGATTTTTAATCAATATTTCACTGACTTTCTAACCACCTACAGCTCTGAAACGTGCTTTTAGGAGCCTCTGCAACCATACTAACAAGAGAAAAATTTTATTTCTTCAAGTTGGAGTTATCGAAGTCAAAAACTGGCGCATGATTTGTTACACCTCCTAGAAAGTAGGTCTGTGCACGAAAACGTCATAGGGCCTACATTGTTAACATCATCATAAAAAGTCACTGTTCGCAGACGCGATTGTGATGGTAATTATAATTATCGGTGTTGATTATAATAATTATCGGTGTCTAGACAGAAACGGGGCTCATCGTAAAAGATAGCTATTCTCAAGTGATTACCCGTTTGTGTTTACAAGTGTCGCAAGATTTAGTGCCGAGGGCCTGTCATGCGACTCATAACGCCACCTAAAGAGATGGCCTGTTCACTGAAAGGTCAGACATTGTTAGATCATCTTCAGATGGCGAGGTTTAGGGCTTATTATTGGTAGAAATCCCTATTGTTGGTAATATCAACAATCCAACCTTCATTGTTGCTAACAAAAGAAAAACACTGATTATTAACATCCAAGATGGAGACAATGAAGGTTGGATTGTTGCTAGCACCCCGATGGTTAGGTGACTTTTAAGCTTCCAGGCCTTGTTGTCTCGTAGGCCTCGCTTTTTTCCAGACCAACGAGAGACAGGCCAGGGCACTCCAAAGTCACATGATTATCGGGGTCCGAGCAGAAAATCCTTCCTTCATTGTCCCCATCTTGGATTTTAACAATCAGTTTTTTTCGTTTATTGGAAACAATGAAGGATGGATTGTTGACTGTACCAATAAGAAGCCCTAAATTTGGTCGACTTATGACGATGTAACAATGCATGACTTTTCAGTTGTGAGGCTTTCTTTCTAGGAGGTGTTGCCTGTATACCGGTGGTTAGGTGACTTTTGAGTGCCCTGGCCTGTCTCTCGTTGGCCTCGTGTAAAAATATATGACGATTCCATGCAAAGGCTTTCTTTCTAGGAGGTAATGAAAGTGTACGATCATAGCCTACCATAGCTAGTTAGCCTTCATTGTTGTAGGCTATGGTACAATAAAAACGAAAATTTATCTTAAAGTGAACGAAAGTTTTATTCGAGACAATTTCTTTGGCATAATTATTAATATTATACGCTCATGCTCAGTGCCATTTTTATGCATAGGTCCAGAGCCCCATGATCCTGGGCTCCCACTAGCCTCTGTGAGAGTAAATTAAAATTACAATTAAGACCAGACCTTTGTAGCGTATAAAAATAATAAAAAATATAAAACTTGATAACCTGAAATACGAAGGGTTGTTTACAATCTATGGTAACGATACGAATTCGGTCTTATTTCCCCGAAATTCCCTTTCTCCACCAACGATCATGCTCTATTTGATGGCCATGGGATACTACTATCGCTCTGCAGCGCAGTTTCCATTGCAGAAGACTACTGCGAAGAACGGTAAGACTTATACGTTGCCACTCCTGCTGACAACATTTCCATAGTCCATCCAATGAACGAGGACGTCGGCTTCCCAAGGCTCGTTTTAATAGTCCAAATGCGCAAAAATCCATGGGCGACGCGTCTGGAGACTTCATTGGTATCTCGGTAAACGGTATAGCCTGGATTCCTGTTTGCTGTTCCAATCGTGTCAGAAAATTCTGTGTCGATTAGGACGTATGGCTGGACGCTTTGTCTTGATGGAGACGGACCTTGTCAACGTCGTTTCCGTAAAGAGCAGGTAGTTCCTCTGTATAAATTGGTGTCAGAACGTGTTCCTGATAGTACGCAGAATTCACCTTTACATTTTGAGCCACTCTCCGTATCTGTAGCTTGCCTTTATAGGAATAACCCGCGACGATCATGAATCCCTTCGAAAAACTTTCACCACATTCTCTGTACCAATTTGGAAACGATTTGGCTCCCAGTGGGCGATAAAAAATCGCCCTTAGTTTATTGCAGTCCGACAGATAAACATATGCTTCGTCTAATGTGGTCACATACTTCCATTTATCCCCAGCGAGATGACATTCATACAGTTTTCTGCAATTGGTTTTACGTTCTGAAATGTGCCTTGGCAAGAGATCAGTCCCAAATCTTTTGCAGTTCCAAATCTTTATGGATAATCTTGTTTACGGCACGAAGAGATGTTCCTACCTTAGCAGCAATGGTCCTTTGGGTCGCTGGATTGTTCCCCGTCACCATTTTCTTAACTTTCCGAATGACAGCCTTTGTGCGACTTGTAGGTGTCCTTGGATTTGCTTGCTTTGCAGTCCCGAAAATCTGTCTTGTACGGGCCAAACCAATACCAGCCAACACGTTATGAACTCCTTTCTTCGAAATGGTGAAACCTCTTTTCCTACATGCCGTAATTATTGCGGAATAACTGAATTTCGCGTCGGAAAGGGCTGTCATGTACCCTTCCCAAAACTGTGATACTTTCGGCGGCATTTCTCCGAGAAAACTAACCCGCCGCCTGCCACACTAATGTTTAAATACTCACCTGTACTTTTACTTAAATTTGCATACCTACGCTGATTGGTTGAGACGTCACGTGCCATGCAAATCGTTACCATAGATTGTAAACAACCCTCCGTAGTTTACAAAGGACCCCCATATTCAAAAAAGACATGGCCTGTAACTTAACTAAACATAGCATTGCGCATGCTTTTCTGATGCCTCTGGAGGTTGCAAAGACGGAAAAATCACATTGAATCGTTCACAAGCAGTGATGCCAATTTACGAGGGGCGTTCAAATATGACTGGACTTTAGTTTTTGTAAATTTTATTAAAAATCTTAACTTTCATTGCTGGGCTGGCAACTACTGTCATGCAAATGTAGTACCATTCATCCGGTTGCCATGACAACCGATTTTTTTTTAACAAAATGGCGGACAGCGATGTGTCGACAAAAGTGGAAGAATGAATAATCATCAATTTTCTCGACAACGAAGGAGTGAAAGGATCTGAAATTCACCAGACTTCAAAGAGAGTTCAACGAGTTATATTTGTCTCGATCATCCGTCTTTGCTTGGTGCCAAAAGTTTGAAGGGGGCGAGAATCCGCCGGCAATGTACCTCATAAGTCAAGGCCAGCAACTGCTGTCAATGATGGCATGATTGCACGAAAAAATGAGTTGATTCTTATCTGAGAATTGGCTTCAATATTGAACATCACCACTGAAAGTGTGGAGACAATTATCCACGAAAAACTGAAATTCAACAAGATCTGTGCCAGATGGGTCCCTAATCAATTCTCCAAGGTGGAAATCTGTTTCATGCTGCTACAGCAATATGACAGGGGAGGTGACAGCTTCCTAAGGCATGTTGTGAGCACTGGTGAGACATGGATTCATCACCATACTCCTGAGAGCAAGCGTACGAGCATGGAGTGACGACACGCTGAATCACCACGATCCAAAAAATTCAAGATGACACCGTCTGCAACAAGAATGATGGCGACTGTATTCTGGGACATTAAGGGTATCATTCATATTGATTTTCTAAAAGAACGTCGAATTATAAATGCACCCTACTACTGTGTCATTTTGAGGATGTCCCTGAAGCCGGCAATAAGGAAAGAGCGACCAGGACTCCTTACCAGTGGTGTTTATTTTCTCCTTACAATGCCAGACCAAACACAGCCAAACTGACTATGGACATACTGACGGAACTCAAATGGGACATCTTAACGCTTCCTCAATACAGCCCGGAACAATCCCTTTGCGACTACACCTTTTTGGGCCACTGAAGGAGTTCTTGGGAGGGCAGATGTTCGGCTCCAACGAGGAAGTGAATAAGGCTTTTCTGACGTGGTTTCGACATCAGCCTGAACATTTCAACAGAATTGGTATCCAGATGCTCCCAGAACGATGGAAAAAATTGTAGAGAAGCAAGGAGACTTCTTTGAGAAATAACTGCGTGTGGGTTTTTTGTAGTTTCCTGATTTTGTAAAAAATAAGTCCAGGTCAAATTTGAACGCCCATCGTAGCAGGGCTGTGTTCAATTTAAAAACTCATTTTCATTGTTTTATGCCTTATATGTCATGAATAAATCTAGAGGTTCGCAGTGAAAAATAACACCAACACAGTTGATAGAATGAAATGAAATTGGTTATAATTTTAATAAACATAAAATAGTTTAACAATGCTTATTTCGTAAAAGAAGTCTTCCAAGCCAAATTATAACCACTAATGAGCTGGCTTTGATACAAAACAATGATAAAGAATATCACAGCATTTAATCATATGACTCTTTTACATTGGTTAAAGCAGGTTTAGTAAAAACTCCTATAATATTATATAAATGAATTGGCAAAATTTTATCAGACAAACGCGATGTTTCTACAAGGAAATAATGTAGCTATGGGGGCAACAAATCCAGAAGGACTTGTTCTTCGATATCTTCAAAACTCCCATTTTGCTAAGCTGTTGCCACCCTAGGAGAAGACTAAACCCCTTCAGAAAACGGCGACGTTAAGCGTTTAGATGATTTGAAATTTTAACCCACCGGAAGACAATAAAAGAGAATTCAATAAGCCAGTAAAAGCCACTGATAAGTTTAAGAGAGGGCGGAACAAATCACCCCTACCTATTTTTACCTAGCAATTAAAGAATTACCTGCATTTACACAAGCGAGGCGATTTCGTAAATTGCTCCTAAACCATCCACTACATAAGCTCATAATGTACAGGGATAGTTTTTCAGTATCCGTCATTGCACTCGCTACAGCGCAATTTCTACTGTGCTTTAAAGCTCCGAAAACACTGAGAAAACCGTTAATGCACAAAAATTGCATTTGTGGACAGCTTCGTCGCTACACAAAGTGTTTGCAAAGAGGCAAAGAGGTAAAAGTAAGCGCACACTTTCTGAATAAGCAAAATCGTACACACTATTTTGTGTGGTCTGAACTGCCTCTCGCACGAAGCTTAACGATCGCGAGTCACCAAGGCCCTTCTCTTCTTTGGTACTTTGCGTAAGTCTTATCGGCTACCGCCGCTTAACCTGGAATGCTCACTCGTGACGATGTTAAGGACACAAGACTTGCTGGCTTCGTCAGAGCTTGAAATTTCCTCTTCTCAGCAGACACTTTCTCGTTGACGCAGCCTTTACCCAATTAACATCAGTATTTGAACAGCTTATAAAGAACTCGCTGCCGACGCCTGTGAACTGCACTAAGCCACTTAATTTTTTTTTCTCTCTCTTTCCATTTCTCCTAGCTGGATTGACATATTTGGTTTCGGAGCTTTTGACACTCCCAAACGTCTGTCTTGAAGAATTCGTTCCTAGTAACTTTTTGACCATCATCTCACCTGGCTTACTTTCCACGTCTCCACTTCCGTCCCACATCATTTAATCTTTCTCGCCCGCAACAACTATTCGCCGCCTTAAATTATCTCGCTTGCCTTTGAGGAATCGCGTCCGATCTCCTTCTCCGATAGTGACATCCTCACCTCCGCCATTGGCGAACATACCGCAGCATCTCCAGTAGCTCTGCTCTGCTTAAGAAAATATCGCGACAATGCATCAGAGATGAAAATATTAGCTGCCTTTACGTAACATAATATAATATCCAGATCCATAACATAATGCAGCACTGATAACTTCGGTTGGGACAGTAGTTGGGACCCTGCCACAATCAGTCCGTGTATATGGTAGTTGCTAACTGTTGGATATCCTAATGCCAGCATCTTGCCACATGCGCCACAGCCTACTTGCATATGCTGTATTCTGCACTTCCTTGCGCCAAAATCTCCTAGACTCATACGCTATAGGAAATGATTTATCACCATAGAATGTGTAGGACAAGAGCACTTAGGATAGAAGATGCCCAGGACAGGAGCTCTGGTAAAACATTTCTTTAAATGCTTAAAAGCTTTGCGCTGCCTTGCGCCCCAATTAAACGGGGTATCCTTTTGCAGCAAATCAAATAAGGGTGCGCAAATTCCCACATAATTCCTCATAAAAGTTCTGAGAAATTGGGCAGGGGCCCATAAAAAAGCGAAGCTGTTTTAAATTCTTGGGAGGTGACAACCCAATACAGGGCTCACAGTCCGAGCTGGAGTAAATGTTAGGGGTGCGGGTGGGTCTCCACTCGACAGAGCTCATCTGTAAAGCATCGCTGCTGTCAACCAACTCCGCTGATAAACAATATGTTTGTCCAGCAACAGGAAACTTGGAAATAGTTTCAGTTAATTTGGTTCGAATTAATATCCAACTTTATAATGAAAATTTATAAAATTGGCATGATATATAGCAAGAGTTGAAGTTGATTAAATCTGAAGTCTTCTTTGTTCTGGTAGTTGGATTTTAATTCGAACCAAGTTCAAAACTCTATAAATGAGTTGAAAACTCCATAAATAGACTATGAGGGGCTGATACAACTTTTAATGGGGGAAGAATTTAGAAATAAATTCTAAAATGAAGCATAAATGCTTTCTGAAAATGATAATAAGCATAATAAAATAAACGTGCCACCACAATTTTTCTTTTCTTAAATTATATTTTTTACATTATACAGAACGTATAAGGTGCTTAAAAAATTTTTTTTTTATTTTTTTCTTGTAGATGTCTTAAATGACGAAACGGCAAATAGATTCTCTGGATTTTGATGTAAATACATTGATAAAATGTAAATGAATACATTTATTCATAAATATTAATGTCATGGGAACAGTGGTTGCATGATAGCCTCTGATGCCCGAGAACGCGGGTTCGACCCTGGCCGAGGATTTTTTCAGGGGAAAATCCTGAGATCACGCACTTCCTTCAAAAGGGCAGTAAAGCCGTTGATCCTGCATAGTCGTTTACCGACTGCACGTTAAAGAACCCTTGCGAGGCAAAATTTGCAGCCCCTATAACGCCGTCCTGAAATGACCATAGCAGTTGAAAAAGACGTTAATACCAAACAAACCAAACAAAATATAACCGCGTCGGTATATTAAACGCTACCACTTTGCTAATCCTAGACCGCCTCTTTTATTAATTTTTACTGTTTAGAGCAGTATTATGAAGTCATTATTGCAAATTGAAAATTATCAGATATTGCAAATTTTAATCAACACCACAAAGGCCTATGTTAACTACCCCTCATCTGGCGATGAAGAATTAATATAAAATTGTCCATCTGGATATTGAATGGGAAGGCCAGGAAGATTGTCGTACTGCTGCGAAGACGCTAACTTCACGTCCTGAAGAATCCGTATATCTGGCCTATGTAGGGCAATGAATATCGATAAGACCGATTGCTTAAAAGAAGAACCAAGGGATCGTACGTTCAGGGATATGACTTTCATTTAGGAATAAAGATGTCAGAGGCTGACCTGTATCTGATGGGGGCTTTAGCCTCTCAGATGTTGGAGTTGGTTCTGTTGTCTTCGGCCTCGGAGATCGAGTTCGGCCCGAAGAAGAAGATTGGCTGCGCTGATCGGCTGTCTCGCTCGGTGATAGAAAAAGCATCGAACCCGGTCTTTCTGCAACAGTGTCGTCTAGATTTCTTCTTGCATGGACTCTTTGCCAACACAAGATGATCCCGATGCATTTGCACTGGTGACTTTATAGTCCCAGCTGATGATGATATCCTGGTTGGAGAAGATGAGCAGGCAATCCGCAATGGTTGCGACATCGATGCTTGCACTGGTGGGGGAAGGGCTGGAAATTCCTCTGCTGCAAACACCGATCCGGAACCCAATGACACGTTAACGTCTTCTTCTGCAAAGCTTTCCTCTCCCAACATCGAAATATCGCTTGATGGCTGAGGAGGGTGGGGGGGGGGAACTACTTCCCTAACCTCTGGAGGCGGAGGAGGAGGTGGGATTTCTTTCCTTGGTTCTGCAGGGAGAGGCAGCGGAGATGGAGTCACATGCAGCCTTCGAGGTGGAGGAGAAGGCGGCGTAGCTCTGCACAACACAGGTGGCATGGCTGGTGATGTCATCATCGACGTCTGCTGGGATGACACATCCCTAGGCGTTGGGGCTGCTGGTGATGCATAGGTCCTCTCTGGCCAATGATGATACTTGCCCACAATATGCTGACATGTATCACACTTCTTGAGGAGAGGACAACCCTTCCTTACGTGGGTTGGTTTCTTCAGTACCAGCAGAACTGCCTTTGTCCCTTGTAAGACACAGACACGTTCTCCATGCACGCAAGGTGTTGTGGAATATCCTTATGTAGAGATCTACTATTATATCGCTGGTCTTTTAGAGAACCCCTATGTTGCGGATATGAAACTTTCCATACAACCTCATGGTCAGATGTGTAATCCTTTAAATACTTCTCAGCCGTCAGCGGTGAGGCACCCCGGATAAGAATGGGTAGATATCTGGGTTCAGCGGAAACCAGGTGGGCGGTGGTTTGCCCAACCTTGATAAACTCCTGCTACGTTGCCCTCACGGCAGAGCATCCTCGACTCAGTCGGTGATAATCTCTAGAGGACAGCAACAGTGGGCCCTGCATAAGGTAAAACTGGAGGAATGCGCATCTTTGTGTATAACTCTTTCATAAACGCCCCTGTTGAATCAGACCCAGTGAAGCCAGGGACCCAGACAGAGACTAGAGAGGGAAACCCAAGTGACCCAGAGAGAGACTAATGGTCAAAGGCTATCCTCGTATTAAAGTTGATAATTTTAGATTTTTCCCTTTCATTTTCTGTTTTTCTTTATTAGCGAGCTCTGCTCATTTTTGTATAGTAGAATAGAATAAACGTAGATTAGATACAGTTGATATGCCTTTGCTTAATGATTTTAAAGGATATGAAATGATCAATTTGCAACATGGTGATGGAACCCGGGAGATATTCAAACTCTTCAACTAATAATACATTAGAAAAACAACACCTTACAGTGTTACAATAGAGAGTTTTTGCAACCTCAAACGATATGCGAAATACGAAAGGTGAAATGATATAGGTGGCATTTTGGTCATGTGACTGCCATGTACCGTTTGGTCATGCCAGCTTTGGTCGAACGAAATACGAAAATTCTAAAATATTTCGTTGCCACCTTTGGTAACCAAATGTGTCGTCGCGCATGCGTGCTGCGCCCAACTTTCACGCTCTGACAGCAACATGGCGTCCGACGGGAAACTGCTTCGAGTTGTTTAACACAATGTTAAATCCCACGAGTTATAGCTTTAAACTTTAATAGTACTTACTTCTCCTTGCTGCCATGATGCTGAGAATCAGATATCAGAGTGAGCTGAGCAGTGTAGAAGTAAAACCTGATGTTGGCAGTATCGAAACTCTGGAATTTCTCTTTTTCGCATTTCTTATTTCGCGGGTGCAAAAACTCTCAAAACGAAATACGAAAGGAGAAAGACGAAATGTCACCTTTTGCATTTCGCCTTTCGTATTTCGCATATCGTTTGAGGTTGCAAAAAGCCTCTAATGTGGTCGCTGGCTTACAAAATCAAAAGAAAAATCTCAGATATTTTTGTACGTCTAAAATCTAGTTTCCATCATGACGTCATAATGAACACCAAATGGCCTGCCGGTTTATGGATAAAAGAATGCAAGGGTAGAAACCTCCAACTATTAGAAGACGCATACCAGAGCCACACATATGCGAGGCCTCCCTAATTATTACCACTATAACCTTGCTTCCGCTACTATTTTGAACAATATTAGTGAATCTCTAGTACTTAGCTATACCAACGTGCGTTCTTGGTCAAATAAAATTGACGACATAGAACTTTGGATTAAATAAGCTAGACCTGATATTTGCACACTCGCAGAAATGTGGCTCACGGATAATTATGATTCTTCCCTGCTTCAATGTAATCAATATTCCATTCATCGTTCTGATGGATCTTCTGGAGTTAGAAGCGTTGCCATATTAGTTGAAAATAAATGGAACTACAACATCATTCTTAAAGGCTTTAATAATGGACTTGAATTACTTTTGATAGAATGCCAAAGAGCCGAATAAACAATAAGAGTGCTAGCCATATGTCAATCCAATTACATTCCCATTGAATATATCATGTATATATATAAAGAAGGATGTTTGTTTGTGGGTTTGTGGGTTTTTTGTGGGTTTATTTGTTTTTTACACAAATCTACAGTTGTATTCTGATCTTGATGAAAAAATCGATATTCATGGTTATGACAGGGCATATTAATAAGAAATATCTCATGACCAACAATGCAAGGAAAATTTTGTGCAACAATAAGTATCAACACTGGCATCAACACGCAATGCACCAACACTATTCAGGGATCAACAAAATAAATCTCATGACCGACAATGAAAGGAAAATTTCTTTAGTACAGATAAGGTTGAATTTGTAACAATGCATAGAATTCCTGTTATTGAAGCTTTTCTTAGAAAAGAAAGTTCTTTGTACTTAACAATTTCTGGAGAATCTTTAAAAATGATCAGTAACTGGAGATAATGGAGCGTTAGCAGACTATTGAGAAAGAGTGGAAAGACGACAGAGGAAGCACTCCTTTAGCTCCCTGCTGTATTGAGCAAATGGTAAGGAAGTAAATAGAAGAATCGGCGACTGCTAGACTGCACAAAGTGATGAATCACTAGACTGCCAAGTTTTGCCTTAAGACATCGAGAAAAGAGTGGAATTGCAACAACATGAAGTGAGTAAGAAATTATTTAGACAAGCAGTGACTTTCTTGGAGAGGTTCATTCATTGTGAGCCTTTAAAAAAAGTTTTTTTTTGAATTTTCATTAAGTATTTTTACTGTATTAATTCTAAGCGTTTTCTAATGTTTATTTTTAAGATATTGGAAAATTTAATCAAAAAAGAATCCGAGCCACACAGGAGGTATCACTTATCTTATTTGGTAGCACATCAGATCCAAACATTTCCTAAAAATACATTTTGACTATATTCCGTGGGAATGTGTATATTTTGGTAACTGAGATGCTGATAATGCGATGATTGAACGTTCATTTCCAAGAATTATTCATAATGAGGCTAAAATGATGATCAATAACAGAAAATTAATAACGCAGCGTCTATTGTTGAGGCAAAAGAAACACGCCTGTCTCCTTTGAGCTCCCTCTCAAACGTCCAGACTGGCGAATATTTATGTGTTTGGAAAGGAAAGAAAGAACGAGTATTGTTCCGAGAAACTCTTCAACTAAAATGGAAAACATCTTAAGAACCGGAGCATCGAATACAGCAAGAGGTTATAAGAGCTTCTACATCAAGGGCAAGAAAAACTTGAGTCTAAAGTATCTGGTGATGCTCCGCAGTGGTGAAGCAAGTCATGTAGAATTTAGATAAAGTCCTGTTTTTTGTATTTTAAGTAGAATGGATAATCCCTTTGCTCTGTGTTGTGTTGATTGAGTTATTTTTTAACCAATTGGGAGTTATAATTAAATTTTTTGTTCTGTTTACCTACAAATGTAATTATCCCGGGCAACGCCGGGTAAATCTGCTAGTCTTTATATATATATAAAGAAGGTTGTTTGTGGGTTTTTTAAAATACAAATCAACAGTTTTATTCGGATCTTAATGAAACTTTACTTGACCTTCAAACCATGAGGAAGATCACTCTCTACCTCAGATTTCGAAAAAATAATAATTATTGATAAAAAAAAATCGATATTCTTGGTTATGGCAAAGTATATTAATGAGAAATATCTCATTACCAACAATGCAAGGAAAAGTGCGTGCAACAATAGGTATCAATAATAGTAACAACACGCAATGCACCAACAGTATGCAGGGATCAACAATATATATCTCATGACCAACAATGAAATGCAAATTTTGTTTAATATAGATAAGGTTGAATTTGGAACAATGCATAGAATTCCTGTTATTCAGGCTTTTTTTAGAACAGAGAATTCTTAGTACATAATTTTTGAAAATCTTTAAAAATGATCATTAACTGGAGATAACGGAGAGTTAGAAGACAATTTAGAAAGAGTGGAAAGACGACAGAGGCAGCATTCCTTTAGCTCCCTGCTGTATTGAGCAAACGGTAAGCAAGTAAATAGAAGAATCGACGACTGCTAGACTACACAAAGTGATGAATGGCCAAGTTTTCCTTCAAGAAATCGAGAGAAGAAAGGGAATTGCAACATCAAGTGTACATCTATAGTAAAATTACCTGACTAAGAACATATTGAATCTAGCAGTGGCATATCTGGAGAGGTGCATCCATTGTGAGCCTTTAAAAAAAATTTTTTCGAAGTTTCTTTAAGATTTATTACTTTATTAATTCTAAGCGTTTTCAAATGTTTGTTGGCCGGCCAGGTAGCCGAGAGGGCTAGGGCGTACGCTTTCTAGTTCTCAAGTCCACCAGGTCGTGGGTTTGAATCCCGCCATGGGCATGGTGGTTTATGTTTCTCCGGGCTGCGTACAGATATTAATTTGTAAAAGGCGCAAAATGGCCATAGTAGTCGACGCGTAAATTTCTAGAACCCCCCGTCATGTTTTTTTTTTTAAGATATTGCAAAATTTAATAAAAAAAAACAACAAAGAGCCACGCCGGGGTTATCACCTAGCTTATTTGTTTTCACAGCAGATCAAATCACATTTAAACTATATACTGTGTGAATGAGAATATTTTGGAAACTGAGACGATGATAATGCGATGATTTACGTTCGTTTCCAATAATTATTAATAATGAGCATAAAATGACGATGCAGTGACAGGCCATAAATAAGGCAGCGTCTATTGAGGAGGAAAAGGAGTGACACGCATCTCTCTTGAACTCCCTATCCAGACGACTAGCAAAAAATTATGTGCCTGGATAGGAAAGAGAAAGAACGAGTATTGGTCAGAGAAACTCTGGAGCTAAAATAGAACAATCTATACGGGCATTGGAAACATCTGAACAACAGGAGTTTCGAATACAGCAAGAAGGTATAAGAGCTTCTACGTCAAGGGAAGAAAGACTTGGGTCAAAAGTATCCAGTGATGTTCCCTGGTGGTGAAGATGGATATCAAGAGGTAAATAAAGTCCCGGTATATCACCTAGAATTGCTGTTTTTAGTATTTCTCTTAGAATGGATAGCCCCTTCGCTCTGTGTTGTATTGATTGGTTTATTGTTTAACCAAGTTGGAGTTATAATTTATTTTCTGGAGATTGTTTTGCTTATCTGCACGTACAATTATCCGGGTAACGCCGGGTCTTCTGTTAGTAAAGAATAATGAAGTCTTTATTGTTGCTGAAATCATTGCATTAAATATACATTTAAGATATTTATTTTAATAACTTTCTGTGGAAATTCTACTACCAAAGAAAGTCCCTATAATTCTATGAAAGCTACAAAATTATTTTCAGCTCTTCTTAATGTTCCAAATTATTTTCTTATACTTTACTGAATGGCTACCAGACATAGGTGCACGATGATAAGTGTAGACTTTTCCAGGCAATTCCTTAAATATGTGCCTGTGTTATCGCTGACGAGCACTCGATCTCAAGTCCCTTGATTTAGCATCGAGTTTTCTCCTCTGGTATATATCTATCTCTATGTTTAGAAGGTGATGGTTATGCCAACCAATGCCGTATATTAAAGATAGACTCCGAATCCTAATGTTAACAGCGGCAAGAAGTGAAGCAATTGAGCCATCCGGTCCGGAGTGAGCCGTGGAGTAATTAACTGTCTGGCTGCTTTGTTTTTGAAGATTTTGGGACCGAGGATTAATTCAAAACCATTCCTCAAAGTTGTTCTGCGTAGAACTGTACAAACAGGCACGAAAAAGACCCGGATTCATTTTTCACAAGCATAAATCAAAACTACGTAACTAAAATGAAAATACATAACAGAAAGAGGATAGAAACGAAATTGAAATTGAAACCATGATCGAAAAATTGTTTATAAAATATAATAAAATACTTCAAATACAAAGTAACGAAAAGATAAACTTATCACTCCGTGATCGGCGTGTGAAAAAATTATTAATCAGATACTCTCATGTGTTTTGCATCATCTTCAAATCACTTTCGGCCATGACAGTTCTGGGCATGGAGCTTCCCAATTTGCTTCAAGTAACAACAATTGCTTCGGAGTTTATCTTTAATATACGTCATTGATGCCAACACGAGGCCTACGAGATAACACCACCTCTACATAAAGCCTCAGCGCAAAAACGTCGTACATTGTTACATCACCTCAACACCTCCTAGAGAGAAGGCCTGCAGACAAAAGGTGTATACATTGTTACATCATCATAAACCAGCTAATTAGGCGTTGGATTCCAGGAGTGAGTTGGATTCGATGAGGAGGTTTATTCTCTGATGGATACTTACTAGCTTCTATGGCACTGTTAATACATCTGGTGATGTCTTCAACACGTTGATTGATGTCCTCTGTTGTTAATCGTATTTCTACCAATAATAAGCTCTAAATTTGGTCGCTTGATGATGATGTAACAATGTATATACCTTTTGTCCGCAGGCCTTCTCTTTAGGAGGTGTTGCATCACCCACGGTAGAGTATTGTTACTCATATTTCTACGAATATTAAGCCCGAAATTGTCCCTACTGTAG
>JAHWFO010076768.1:43566-57686 GCA_023313115.1 Rhysida immarginata | reverse complement strand
AATCAGTGAAATTTCGGATTTCACTCACTGATGAAGGATTTGTGAAATCCGAAATGCGCATCTGAGGAAATAAAAAGAATTAATGTGGACTAGTGTTTTCTTTTGTTCCATTTTTTATAATGTTATAACGGTTTGCCATTTCCTTATCTCTATCCGCAAATATTTATATTCAGAATCCGTGTAAATTACAAGGCACGTAAGCAGCGAAGCAAGCACTCTTGTAGCTTTCCGTTAAAATATCATCTCGGTGTTGCATCCCTTTGTCCAATTTTTCTTCGCCTCATGGTGAGGTAAATTAGGAAACATATTTGAAGTGCGATTTCCTCGTCGTTTAGTCTTCGCTGTGTCTGTCGGTGGTCGACAGCTCTGTTTAACCACGGCGAGGCAACCTGAGGCTACGTGGCGTGTCTGTTGTCGCAAACATAGATCTCGCGGCCGACTCGCGCCTCCTCTGTTTACTCCCCCAACTTCCTTCCTGTCATCTGATCACCCATTGGTCACTGATCGATAATGAGGCCATTGCTCACCTCCTCACGCCAGATTACCATGGCAACCGAGACCTCGACAAACAACTCATCACTCTCAGGAAAGAAAAACGACGCATTCGCGTACCTCCTGCTACTTCCTAACGGAGATGTTATGCTATTTCTAACAAATTCACGCTCAATTCAGATCATTGGTGCTTTACGTATGCTTATGAATTCGATGGATAAGTTATTTTGAACGTAAACAAAAGGAATAGTTTTCATTTCAAAACATAAGAAGTTTCATTTCAGCAGCACTGTTTTTCTTTCATTTTTTTTATCTCGTAGTAAAGGATAAGAAATTCATCTTATTAATTCATGTTGAAATTTTAAGAAATTAAACTATGTATCAAATATTTGAATATTTGTGTGCCAAAAGTGTAAGAGGAGGAACGGTTAAAAGTGATACAAATGCATATTCACTTATCATACACATACACAAAAGAAATTAAAAAACAAATCTTTTAACTCTCTCAAGTTGTAACTGCTTTTTTTTTCAAAATCTTGTATTCTTTCAAGACGTGCAGTCCTGTTTTTATTTTATCTAATAAGAATGATGTACTACATTGAGCTGCCACTTTATTAGGAACACCTGTCTAGTAGCGTGTTGAACCTCCATTAAGGCCTCAAAACCGTCTATTTTCTTTTGGGCAGAAATGCTGGCACGTCCAGACATGAGAACTTCACGTAAAGATGTTCAATAAGAATGAAATCTGAGGACTGAGTCCGCCATTGCATCAAGGTGAACTCACTGTCATATTCCTGGAACCAATCCATAGTGATTCGGGCTCTGTATGCTGATGCTTTATCCTGTTGGAAGGAGCCATCTGCGTGCGGATAAACTTGAATGAGTGAAGCATGAAGGACTGAATTTGATCTGCAACAATGTTTATTCATGCTTTGACGTTCAAAAGATCGTCTACAGACATTAGAGGATCCAATTCATTCCAAGTAAACATTCCCGACACAATTACTTCGCCTCCACCACCATGCAAAGTCCGTACCAGACTTCAGGGGTCCATGGCTTCATGTTGTTTTCGCTATATTCTAAGCCTTCCATTAACGTGATACAGCAGAACCCTAGATTCATCTGACCAGGCAAATTTCTTCCAATCCTCAGTGGTCCAGTCCTTGTGTTGCTGGACCCACAGGAGGCGCACTTTCTTGTTTTTCTATGACAGCATCGGTATCCGAAATGGTATTCGGCTTTGGTACCCATTCGAGCCAAGGTACGACCTGTAGTTTATTCTGATATTGTTTTCTGACAATATGAGTTGTAACGAGTAGTAATTGTGACACAAGTCTTTACATTCTCGTCTTGTCTCTTTCATAATCACGGGTTTTCCGTCCACAGGAATCACGACTGATTCTTGAAACTGTGATACATGAAAAGTTCAGGAGAGTCGCCATTTCTGAAATGCTCATTCCAGTCCGTCTTGCATGCCTCGCTGGAAGTCAGTCAGATCAGTGGTTTCCCTCCATTTTTGTTTTGGTTTCACGTTTAACTAACAGTAGAAAAGTTGCTTCAAAATGTTTATACCGTGATTTGTGATCTTGTGACATGAAAATCAAGCAGTTTACATATTTTGTGAGGTGTACTTAATAAAGCGGCAGCTCAGTCTAGAGGTGTGGGTGATCTTTCAGTTTACCAACCTCTCTTCGAATATGATAATATCGACACATACAATATACTAAAACAAAAGGGAAGCCTTAGGATATCATCTTTATTTCAGAAGTGATATGAAGGATATCTTTATTTCCTATAAGTTCGCGCCTAAACAGACAAGATCAGGGGGTAGACAAAGCACAAAAAACAAGGCCTGGCATTGTCAGATATTTCCGAAATAACTTAAGCTCTATATTGGGAGAAATTAAAATTGTGTCAAGTGTCTTTTATCGTTAATCTGTATTTAAAAAAACAATTGTATAACAGTAAAGCAAAAGGTGCCAAAAATATCCTCTCTGAAAAATTGACGGCGAAGGCGGGATTCCTCTTCTCCGACTGTATAATAAGGAGAAACTAGCATGACGTGCAAACATATTTACTCCGGCCGCTAAAGACAAATGATGAATTTATTTTGTATATTTCTTTAATCTTTATCGACACTATATTTTGACAAAAGTTATTTACACCAACTTTTTTTGATAAAACGAAAACTACTTTTGTATTGAATTTTTAATAATACAAAAAAATTAAAAACTTTTGTTTATTATTGCGACAAGACACTATTACATGAGACGGGATTTATGACTTCAAATGACGCTGAAAATATTTTTAAACACGAAATCCCACCTACGAGTGAGTTCATTCCGAAAGTCGAAATTTGCTTATACGTCCAGCAAAGTTAACGTACGCACCCAACGAATGCAACGCAGTCCTCAACTCCTATAGAATGCATGTATATGCACATATACAGAAACTAGTGTTAATCATAACTAGATTTGTAACCTTAATTAAAAACAATTTGTAGAGTATACAAGCACGTGTTTGGGAAACTAACCAATAATAAATAGCATGGGTATTGCGCTTCGCCTACCGCCAGACACGCGAAAAAACTTAGTTGACGTCGCACCTAGTCGCAATATATAAAATTACGGTACAATTTACAATTTTTCATTTATCGAAATAAATTTAAAATTCGTAATTAAGTTCGTAAGTAAGGGGCTAACTCTATTCCTATTTTTATCACGATAAAACAAGTATTTTATGTTTTTTTTTATTTTTCCCTTATCTCATTTTCTTTAATCACACAGACAATTACGCACGTACACATACAAAACGCACAAACACATCGAACACACAAACACGCGCGCGCACTCACCGCCCTCCCTCCCTCACAATGTATTTCAACAAATGTTCGTCCTTGAACTTTTCTCTTTTTCTCGCAATTCTTCAATAGCTGGGCTACCTCATCTTTCCTTCGGCCTTTGCGTTAGTTGTTGTTGCATTATATTTCATTCCGTCTCTCCCCACCGTTGTAATGTGCGGCGCGTGAAGAGGCAATAAGCTGTGGCCGACATCTCGGCCCCGGTCGCACGGTGTCAACCGGGAAAATTTAAGACGCTGCGTTTTCTGGTTTCTCGCCAATAACTCAGGCTTAGCACTGTCAAAAGAGGCGAAATGGGACCTTTAGAAGTCACATGTTCCGCGCGACTCACGAGATGGAAAGGGGGAGGGCGAGAGGGATTATTTCGAGAATCCTAGGGCCGCGTCGAGATTTGTCAGAAGGCAGATGATCTTAATTGCGCAATCAACATCCATTGTGAGCGGGTGAAAGTTACATGGGAGTTGAGGGGGAGAGAAACGAAAACCCATGAACGGCTCATCTGCACTGCCAGGTATCAGTTCCAAATAGAAATGCAAGAAATCTATTCGCTAAACAACGTTCATTGCACTGAAAATGCCGTAAAACTTATACTTTTTATCTATCGGTAGCCTTTCTACTGGTATTAATTCCGCATCATTGTCATTCAAAAATTTATTTGGAATAGCTTAATTTATCATATAAGTAGGACAAAATTATTTTATTGCTATGATATGAAACAGCTTAACACGCATCAAAATTTTAGCAATCACAAAACTTAATAAAAATGATTACTTTTTTTTATGTGTCATCATCTTCAATAGTTATATCTTAATGTTATAACTATTTTGGTTGACTTATTTTCATAATGAATTTTTAATAAATTTAGCTAATAATGAAACAAAATTTTTTTTTTTCGTTTTGGCTGAGTAATGAAAGCATTGGCGAAAACAACGTTTTTCTAATCAGGTAGTTATTCCAAAAAAAAAAAAAGAAAAAGGAAAAGAAAGAACAAATAAAAAAAATAAAAAAATGTTTATTTATTTATTTATATATTTATTTATTTGCAGGAGGATCTTTTTTTATTTGACAGGAAAAAATGTCTGGTTTTAATTATGTTTGACTTTTGAGGAAATTATGTTTGTGCTTTTCTCCCTTTTAAATTTCCATGTTCTCTAAAATTCAAATAACAATTTCTGAGCCTTATCAGCTGTTATCACTGGATGTCTTATCTTCTTTATATATATAGCGCACTTTCCGTCTGTTTGTTTGTTTGTTTGTTACTCCATTACTTCTGAACCGGGCAACCCCCGAGGCTGAAAGTTTGCACAGAGGACCTCGAAGACCTAGGCCCCGATCTTAGGCTAGGTCCCGTTCACGTCCGATCTCCCGTTGACCTTCTACGCTCTTCTAATCGATATTCAGATGGCAACAATATCGAAAAAATAAAAGATATCTCACCAACAATATGCACGGACTAACAAAGCAAGGCAAAGTTCGGGCCAACATTCGGCAAGTTGTTTTCTTATCAACAATTGGCTGTTGGTGTTTCTATATTGCATCAACCGTGACCACCGAGAGAGAAGGCCTCCGCAATGAAACTGAATACGTTGTTACATCATCATAGATAGTGCAAATTCAACACCACCTCTACTCAAAGCCTGAGCGCGAAAATTTCATACATTGTTACATCATCATAAAAAGTCATCTTTAATCGCATTTCTACCAATAATAAGCTCTAAATTATGACTTCGTATCATGATGTAACAATGTATGACGTTTCCGCGCTCAGGCTTTCTCTTTAGGTGGTGTTGGCAAATTCCGGGTTTATTATTGGTAGAAATACGAATAACAATGCACTATCTATGTGATGCAACAATGTAGTCAGTTTCATTGCGGAGGCCTTCTCTCTCGGTGGTCACGTACCAACACCTCTTTGAAAGAAAGCCTTATAACTGAAACGTCATACATTGTTACATCATCATACCTACAGCGTAGCCCACGTGAAAGACAGGCCCGGCCAATACCACCTAGACAGAAGGCCTGCGCACAGAAACGTCTTACATTGTTACGTCATGATCAAACGGCCAAATTTAGAAGTTATTATTGGTAGAAATACGATTAACAATAGCCGCTTTCATGTGATGCAGCAATGTATGACGTTTCTGTGCGCAGGTCTTCTGTCTAGGTAGTGTTGCCCTGGCGCGGAAAAGTCACATGATCATCTTAGTCCGAATAACCATGTAACCTTATCGTCAAAGTTCACCACAACAGGGCGAGTTCACATCTAAAGTATGATTAGGTTGCCATGAAATTATTTAGGCTAGGAACGTCATTCGCGTCGAATTTTGGAATTGTTGAATATTTAGATGAACAAATGATTTTTTAAAGTCAATTTTTTATAATTTCTTATTGTATATCGGTTATTAGCAAGTTAAGAATAAGTCCATCTGCGGTAATGAACGATACTTTTTTTTAAATAAGGACATTTACCATAAACATTTCAAATTATTATAACTTCTCTCAGGACCGTACCCAGAATTTTTTTTTGGGGGGGGAGGGCTGAGGGGGGCTAGTCCAATCCTGCTTGTGGAGGGGATCCCCATGTAACTGATTTAGTTGAAATTGTGGCCAATTTCGGGGGGGCTGCAGCCCCCTCAGCACCCTCCCTGGGTACGGCCCTGTCTTCTCTTCCCATGGGTTGACTGTGGTAAAACAAAGTCTACATGTTGCCAGAAGCTCTTCCAAACTCAAGTATGTTGGTTTGGTTGGTTTATTTAGTATTAAGGTCATTTTCAACTGCCATGGTCATTTCAGGACGGCGTTATAAGGGCCGCAAATTTTACCTCGCAAGGGTTCTTTAACGTGAAGCCGGCAAACGACTACACGGGACCAACGGCTTTACTTCCCCCTGAAAAAATCCTCGTCGTCCTCGGCCGGGGTCGAACCCGCGTCCTCGGAACTCAAGTATGTGACGAGCGAAATAACAGAATAGAACCACAGCTAGGGCTGAAGAAACATCAGATCAAAGTATCGTTTTATTTTCATTCTATTTCTTCCACTTTCGAACCATATGCATTATTCTACACATATGTATAGAACAATCCGGGTGACCAGATTTTTTGGACACCAATGCGGGACAAAGCAATGAAAAATCCGGGACAAATTCGGGACACATTCTTTTCAACAATTAAATAATCTATCATTATTCAGTTAATATATCCTAATACTTTTTTATTAAATAGAAAAATACATTTCATGTTTTAAACATTGTTTGAGGAGCATTTCATAGAAATAACAGTTCAATAATTGTTAAATAACAAAATATTATTATTGAATTAAATAAATGCATTTCACAGATACAGTATAAAATTATTCAATATTTATTGCACCATCTTCAAATTCTTCGTTATTTCTTCACAGGATTCGGTGGTGTCACACTTTGCAATTATCATTGCTTTCAAATTTTTCAGAGATCCGCATTTGATGAAAAAAATACATTCCTTTGCTGTATTTCTGCCCAGTAAGCACAACGATAATTCAATAATTGATTTCAAAATTTTAAAAGGAAGATGATTATTCTGAAAATGGGAAAAAATTCATTCCATTTTACATCAATATCACTGTTATTTTCCGACCATTGTTGGATGTTTTTCGATTACATATCGTTATGAATTCGACTTTTCGTCAAAAATTCATTATCAGAGAATTATTCTTCATCAAGATACTATTTGTGAAACTTTTGCTTTGTTCCATATCTTCCACTCCACAATATTTCTGAGCTTTGTTAAACTTTCTGGCTTTTTATTCAACTATTTTAGTGTCACCTCTATGTGACTTCGGGAATTGCAACGTCTCGAATTGACAATTTTGCATACTGTAATTGGTTCTATTCTGCATGAACTTGAATAAGGAATTTGCGTCAATTTGTATCATATCATTGTAACATTTATTGTGAGTTAATTTTTAAATACACGTTGAATCCGGGACAATTATTTGAATCCGCGACATTTTCCAGGATGTTTACTGATGCGGGACAGTGCACAGAAATCCGGGACTGTCCCGCACAATCCGGAACGTCTGGTCACCCTACATATGTAGAAGTCGGATAGATTCTCAGATTTAAGAAAATAGAGAAAACATGTTTTATTTAATCTGTGGTAGAACTGCTAAAAGGCGCCATGAGCGCCATGTATTGGAGGCATTTTAAAAGAATTCTTTTCAGTTTTTCAATATGATTTTTATGTGGTAGAACTGTAATAATTCTAACTTTTTTCATGTGTACATTTTCACTGTATATTCACGTTCAGATATTGCAAAATTTCATCAAAAAGGAGTCCGAGCAACGTCGGGTGTGTCAGCTAGTTTCTAATATTTCTTCCCAATGATTGATTTTGTATTGGTATATTTCATTAAATTCACATGCTCTTTAAATCCTCTTCTAAACCTCCTGCCAGAACTGGTCGTACATTATTAGCAGGGCCGTACCCAGAGAAAGGGGATGAGGGGGACCCCCCCCCCACCCCGCGAGGACGAGGGGGGGGGGGCCCCGGGGGCGCCCCCGAATGAAATTCTGGGTGCGACTCTGATTATTAGGGTACTGTTTTGTTATTTCTGCTGTAATTATTGTATTAATTTTTTATGAGGGTTAAACCACGGTCTCCTAGAAACTACTATGCCTGAACATGACGTCAACATGCTGAAGCACAAAGATTGTGACGTTGAACTAACTTCTGTCGAGGCCTAGGAGATAACAAGGCCTGGAAGCGAAAACAAAGTCACCTGACCAACTAGGTGCTAGCAACAATCCAACCTTCATTGTCTCCATCTTGGCCTCGAACTTTTGTAATAGCACGTAACAATGTTTTAACTTTTCCATGTTCAGGCCTGGTAGTTTCTAGAAGACCGTGATTAAACCAATGTCTCCTATAAAGAAAGCCTCGGCACTAAAAAGTCATACATTGTTACATCATCACAAAAAAGCATGTTAATCTTATTTCTACCAATAATAAACTCTATATTATGATATTTTAACAGTGCAACAATTTTTTATTACGTGGTAAGCATTCCCAGTGGAATAAGTAAGATAGAGGAAAAAAGAAAATCCGACGAGAATACATCGTTGTCACGGTAAAACACACAAGAGCTGATGATTGAAAGCTAATTCACGTTTCTTGATTATACTGGTAGAGTTCCTTGATTCTTCTCCTGAAGTGAACAACGTTACTTGGCACCTTGGAGCTTCACACACTATGGGTATATTACGGACATCTGCTGGTAAAATTCCATAACAGTATCGCATTGTATGGAAAGTGTCTGGCGAGAAAGGTTGTTATCCTGTGAGGGATTTCGATTTTATTTTTCCTTGCTGTTCGATACTTATCGATATAAACGACGCTGGGTGAAAAGATATCCGAAGCGCCCCTGAGAGTTCCACCAGGAGACGCATTGTTCGTAGTGCTTCAAGTGTCGTTATCATTAGTTTAAAACATAACTGAGTAATTGAATTATACTTAGATGCTCCAAAGGTTGTTCTGAACAAGGCATTGTAGGCTTTTATTCTTTGAATATTATGTTGGGGAGTACTGGCCCACAATACGACGGTATAATACAAATAGGGGATAATTTTCATTTCGATGACCACTTTAAGTTCCTTATAAGTTAAGAAGGTTCTCTCTTCACTGTTTTATCTTCACTATTTCCCCCTCAAAGACAATCAATTTGGCAATACAAACTATAACCTAACAAATGCTCCACGCAAATAAAACTACAAGAGAGATGCAGAAAAACTGAACTTATTTAAAGATTTTGGAAGAAAAAATACCCCGAAGTTGGAATGGCCCCCCCCCCCTCCCTAATGTCCCTACTTGGCGAGAAGTAGCCACAAAAATTAGGTGGTTTCGGATCAGACAGGCAGAACTCTGTCATATTGAACATATTATCATAAAAATCATATTTAAAATTAAAGAAGGAGGTTCATTTTGTGTGTTCTGATTTTCGTATTTTATATATTTCGCATTTTGTCAATAATCTTAAGACTATAGTTATCTATTAGGGTAAATCAAATTTAATTATTCTTATTCATCATTTTTATTAATATGATTCTATTGTTAATAAATTATTTTCACATGTCACCGACATAATAGAATAAAAAAGGCTGTAAGATGCCGAATTAAGTATCGGCTTACAAATGTTCAATGTCCTGTCCGTCATTCAGCGACATTGGTCTTTTTATTCTGTCTGAAAATGTGCATAAACTGATGTTTGTAACCTGACAACGCCATCTGTTAATTAATTCTATCAATAATTTTTTCCCTGATAAAAAATCCCGACTTCATTTTAATCGTTTCTATCCAAGCAGAATTATTGTATCTGCATTCGTGTGCGAAATATTGAGGTTTGAAGTTTTGCCTGACTTTTGATCACCCTGTATATTTATTTTGTATCAACTGATGGATTGTTCAAAAGTACTGCTAAATATCTTTTAAAAATCATGGCATCATTGGTAAAAGATCAAGTCATATCTCTATGAGATGAAATCCTTTGATTATTTTATGAATCTCTTCAGATTAACTGCATATTAATACAATTTGCAGGGGAAAGAAGAGAGTGATATAAAATGATCTGGAGTTTCAAGCAGTTCCTTCAAGTCAGATTCACATTCTACAACAGTGACGGTTAAGAAGACGAAATACAGCATGTGTTATAGCAATATCCGGACAAGTCATAAATTAATAAAATATTACTTTTCTGTTTATCTTTTAAGTTTTGTTGACGTGGAGTTTTAGCTATAATTTAAATTGTGAAATATAAAATTATTTCTGCTTCTGGAATGTTTTCAGTTTGGTTTTTTTTAAGTTTTCTTATTGATCTAAGGAGTTTAAATGATTAATTTTAAATTTAAATGTGAGTAGTCTCCTTTTAATGAGGAAAATCGTAAAATTAAAATTTAATAAAAACAAAAAGATAAAGTCACCAATCTTGAAAAACGATGAAGAAACTTGTGAGATGGAAGAAAACTTAAACGATGTAGTCTATTGAAGATGTTGTTGATAGTAGAAATAAATTTACTCTATTGAGGATGTAGATGAAGTCTTGTGAAGATAATGTTGATAGTAGAAAACGATAATCTTGAAGGAAGTGTTGGTTTTATATAAATTTTATCCCAAATATTTGGATCACCCTCTTCAAAATTTCATCTGTATTTCAAAGCCAACACTTCCTTACCGGTTAAAAAAAGCGATAAAAAAATTTTTATTTAATAAAAAGTTTCTTAATTTTCAATCATTCTTTCTTTTGAATGAATATCATTGTTGGCCGTTTAATTGGTTGTCTACAAAATTTTCAAATCACTTCTCTTTTCCATTATTTTCCCTCTTTATAGACATTTTTGTTACATCATATTCACAGTTTGCGGTTCTTTAATTTTTTTATATAAGCAGTATTCAAAAAATTTATGAGGAAACAAATATTCATAAAGAAACTATAAAAATATGCAAACACGAATGTTTATAAATACACAGGCTATAGCCACCAATTTTCTTTATACTGTAATAAGAAAAAGTGATTATGTTAGAAATGCAGAAGTACAGGGTGCGCAAAAATCTTGTTAATATTTTTTAAAAAATCACTAACAAAAAAAATATTAACATTGGAATGAAACGGTTTGCAGGAAATAACAGAAAAACTTAAAAAGATGTCCACGATAGAAATTGCGCATGCGCGATTGTTTTACTGCCATCTAGTAGCTTATTTTGAAAGCAATCAACCGGGTCACAATGTGCGCTACCAACATTGAAAAAATGTGCTACCTCACAAAATATTTACCTCTGATACCTCTAGTACATTAATTTCTTTTTCTTGATTTAGTTTTCCAAAGCCAGATTCTCTGTTTGCATTTCTATCCTTTCTCATTGAAAACGATTTGATGCAAGCTCAAGCTAAAAAAATTTAAATAAATTAAATATGACATTATGAAATTAAATATTAACGACATTTATAAAATTAATCAAATTCTTCATGAAATAAATCAATTAAAATCTATCATGGGAGGGGTTTTTTTTTTTTGTTTTTTTTTTTTTTGTTTTTTTTACCAAATTGTATAATCAGCTTTCAGATTAAAATGTAGCACATTTACTAATATTTAAGATATATATTACAATAAAAATTGGAATTGATAATAAACTATTAACAGTACAAATATTTTGGGAGTAGTTTCTTCTTTTTTTATGCCCAGTTCTTTAAATCGACTTAAAGGTAAACTCCACGGAAATAATCGAGTTTATTTTTTTTTGTATCATTATATTAATCCAGGTTAATATAGTATATATCCTTCAAAATTTTTCGATTTTTCCTAATATTTTATTAAGAAAAATGCCTCGGAAAATTGAAAATTTGCGTGGGATCTTCCATTCCTTTCTCCAGCACGACGGAACAAAGCGTTACCGTATTTCCTGGGGAAGTTCATGGCCTGGTGGGCTTTCACTGACCACAACTGTGAAGTTAAGCTACACCAGGCACGACTAGTCACCGGATGGGTGACCATCTTCACCCCCTCAGGTGCTGCGACCATCATACAGCAGTCCTGGATAGACGTATTGGATCCAGATTCGTAAATTAAATTAAATAAAAATTTAAAAAAAAAAATCAAATTTCCTGCCGCGAGAACCTCGGGGAATTTCGTCGCCGAGATTCTAGTCTCATTCAACGATGCCCTAGAACCTGTTTTATGTCGGAATGCCTTCAATTTGTTCTCTGTTTGGATGTGTAAATAGACAATCGTATAGAAATTTCACGTTTCATATATTTCCACAATTAAAAAACAGTGGATTAGTTCTTGACAGCGAGGGAACTGATATCCAACTCCAAACAGCATCGTGTGTTCAGCTCATTTTGAAGCGTCTACGCATCCGCCGTTATAAATTCAGTATCAGTTCAAACAAGAAATTCGCTGAAACTAGATCACGTATTATCTCTAAGTGGAACTAGATGCTCTCTACGTATGGAACTAGATGCTCTCACGTATTATCTCTAGGTGGAACGTATTATCACAAATTAGGTGGATCTAGATGCTCTTCTAACTGTAACTATATGTCTTACGTGAGCGATCTTGGAGAGACGCGAGCGAGCGGACGAATTGAGTGGGAAAGTGCGCGAAGGAGAGAGAAGCGGACAGTGTGTGTTACGTGAGCGAAACATGAGAGCGAATTCAGTGCGGCGAGCTAAAGAGGTATTACAGTGAGATCAGTCAGATTATTTTGTGTCAGTCATGCTATCTGTCGTTTTCTGCTAATAGAACTCCTTATGTAAAATTATTACAGAGGAAAAAGAAAAATGGAGCTGAAATTTTATTTTTTTATTTTATTTTAGTTTTTTGTATTATTTTATTATTTTATTTCTCCGCTTCAAGAAAACCTATCCAAAATCATCAAGGCATATTTGGATTTAGCTGGGGCTTAACCCTCATTATTTGTGGAGAATTAATTAAGATAAATAAACCTTCCCTTTGAGAAGTCAAAGCCGCCTTTGAAAAATTCCTGGAAAGGGGCTTGATGCCACGCTACTCTATTCTAAATGAAGTTCTATTCTAAATAAATAATAAGCACTCTCCCCAGGTCATCCAACTCAAGTAGTACCTAATATTGAAGAATTAACATTATTATTATAATCAAGTAACAAATTAATTTTTGCAACTTACTGTAATAGATGTGCCTTCAGAGCAGCTTTTTAGAATCAGTTTTAATGAATTTTTTCAAGCACAAATTTAAGCTTATTACCAATTTATCAAATTCTATTTCACGTAATTAATTTTTATTTTCCATTCTCGGTAGTTTAAAATATGGTTAGGTTAATTAATCTTTATTCCTTTGATCCCACAGATATGGTCTATTCTTTACCAGGAAATCAAGTTTTCCTCGACCATTGTGGCAGGCACCGCTCCGTTCGCATGAAAAAAACAAACTGGTTTGTTCTCTTCGCGTCTGCCTCTTTGCCGCCTCAAACTCTCGCCGCTAGGATTCGCTCACGTAAGACACTTTCACAGAAATAATGCCCTTGATATTTTCGCTGCGATCCGCTTTGCTCCAAGTTCGCTTACGTAATACACAGCGTAAACGGGCCTGACGTTCTTCAAGAAAACGACCGCAGCAGCATTTGTTAAATGCCGAAGGAAAGAGATAGGCATATCTGCTGCGTAGGGCATACGCCGACACAGAAAGCAGAAGATTCCGTTTCACGATTTATACATAGGGCTGTATATAGCAGAAGTTTCCGTAGCATTTAGTTCTGCTAACAGCCCTTGTACATCGCTGTCACTGTTATCAAAATCGCTATCGTCACTGTCGGTCTTGTTTTCATATTCGTAGTCCATTGTAGGCCTGGACCACTGCGATGCCCTGACCAGGGAAGCGGGAGAACTGATAGCGATGCCTGCACTGCCCTGACCAGCCCTGACAATTTACTGATAGCGGCGCCTGCGATAGCGTCCAATGTATGACGTCATGATTTCGAAACTCCTTCGCACCTCTCGGCAGCTTCTGACGTCACAGGTGCCGAAACGTGGCGTTAGTGTCGATCGGGCGGGAGGGGAAAAAATAAAAGTTTTTTAATATATTTTATCAATTTTGAGTTCGAATTGAAAATTTTTATGCATGCTACGTTATCATTGAGACTTCATCTTTCATTTTGAGTTTACCTTTTTGTTTTGAGTGTGGAGTTTACCTTTAAGTAAGCTTATAAATGAATGGATATTTATAAGAGAAAAGGACGAGACACAAAAACCCTGGAATGCAAT
>JAHWFO010076768.1:0-25902 GCA_023313115.1 Rhysida immarginata | reverse complement strand
TATTTTATTAAAAGAATACAAACCATTTAATTACAAATCGTAATTAAGTTTTAAATATAAGCATATTATAAATATGTTATAATTACAATATTAATGAAAATTGTAAAATGGAATATTGAAATAGAAATATTTTTCTATTTTCCTCTATTCTTTATTTCTCTACAAAAAAAAGAAAAAAAATCGAAGAATATGGAATTTGGGAAAGCGATCGCATAGCAAATCTCAAAAATCCAAGATCCTTCAATATAAACAGTATCGTCTTTTCTTCATCTTCATCTGTTTTTAAAATAAATTGATAGCACATTACCCTCTCTTTAAAATGGTAATACAAAAAAAAATCCTCAAGTTTTTAATTTTTCCAATGTCACCATTTACCTATGGCAAAGACTATCTATTTTGTCTTTTTCACAGGAAGTTTAACGTTTTTTATATCTTTTACTCAATCTGTAAAAGATTTTTTAGAAAATTTAATATAATTTCAGTAATAATCAGATTCTCCTTAAATGATTATAAGAAATACAAACATTTGGTATCTGTTCAATAATTTAACTTTATCTGAATTTCAGAAGCAACATGACATAAATGATTTAGTAAAGTGACCACGTACAATTGAAATTCATTTTGTTTCATTTTCGTCATTATATTTTTATAAAAAAGGCATATAAAGCTTCTACATTATCCAAATTGTATCCGACGTATATAATTTCATTTGTAATTCTTAAATTTTTGACAAGCTTATCATATAGGTTTCTCGAGATTTTACAAATCGTCACATGGAAATAAAAAAATCTCAATTTTATTACTTTTTTTTATATTTATATTAAATATTGAACTTGTTAATAAAAAATAATAATATGGAATTTGTTAATCCACTGATATATTTTTGAACACATGATAATTTTCAGCCTCTTCCATTACTATCACCAAAGAATAAATCACTGAATGGCACGTTTCATAAAGAAGATAAACTTCGTATTACTTATTGACTTGTCAAAGAATTAGGCACAACATTCTCCCTTACAGAATATCAGTTTCATAGAAAAGATCAAAGGAAACGCTTTTCAATAATAAAAGTTTTTGTTGTAATTATATAAAACACTTTATTGTGGAACCAAACTTTATATAAAACAGCTTCAGTGGTTCCTTATTAATAAAAATATCAGTTTTTAGAAACTCACTCTAAGAAAAAGAGGAAAACAGATAACAAGGGATGAAGGGATGACATATCCAGAGGCAGAGGGGAAGCCATAACAATTGCCCAAACAGTGGGCAACAAGTGGACGACGTGTCAACCAACATTCATCATTAGTAGGCAGTGAATGGAGGGTCTCCCTCACCTTTCCCCTTCGCATCTACCTTGCCTAGTGACACCGTCCGCCCGCCTTTTGTGAGATCGCCATCGTCCCCATCCATGCATAAATGAAGACGTTTCACAAAGCCGCTTGGGATTATGGTCAACGGTTGAATATTTCCTCGCTCCCACCGCACCTCAATTCTTCTTCCCCTCAAGCCAAAACACATATTCTCTTGCTCATTCATTTTTTTTTTTTTTTGTTTAGCTTGTATCTTTCTGTTATTCATTTTTCTTGTGGGTCTAATTGAAATGTTGGCTTACGGCTATAGCGGGATGAGGGCGGTGCAGTAGCTGCCATTAGCGAGTGGATTCTCCGCCTCCCCATCAGTATCTGCTATAGGTTATGCGGCTGCGCAGCTCCACCCCCACCCAATTGTCGATAGCCTTTACCCTTCTTGCTTTCGGTATGTTTATGGCTTCCTTGTTCTTTATTTTTTAATATGAAAACTCAGAGAAATATGAATATTCTTTATCTTATACAACACAGAATTATACTGCAAAAAATATGTTTAAATTTAATTTTACAAGTAAAAAACGTAGATTTAAAATTTCTTTGAAAAGTTTTTTTTGTAAATGTAATGAAGACATGAACTGCAAGTGGACTTGAATGCTTCTTTCCAAATACACTCTTAATTCATTTCGTTTCATAAAGAACTTTTTGGAGGGAAGGGGGGAGAAGAAGCCGTGATTTCACAATTTGTTCACGAAATTGCTTAAATGATTCAGTGACCATTAAAGTATTATTTAGATAATAAACTTGTAATACAGAGGATCTCTGGCATACATTTTTTTCCAAACGTCACGACTTATAAACGAAAATACATACTGTAAAACGGAGAAAGATGTATGAGATTTGTTTTATATAATTACAAAAATTTTAATTTTTATATAAGCAAGAATAAGAAATATTTTTTTGTTTTTTTTTTTTTTGGTTTTTTTCTTCATTCTACACAAAATTTTTAAGTAAGTAATTTTTAGCAATATATTTTCTGTATACCGAGTTTACGTTTATAATAATTCGACGACCAATATCATCGCGATATATTTAATGGAAAAAATATGAAGAAAGCGTTTGCCTTTGTTGTGCTTTCAATTTTGTAAGTTACACACGTAAAGTGGGATGTCCGAGTAAAATTCGAGATGATATCTTTATAGCGAGCCATTGAAAAATATGAATAGCTTGGAATGAATATAGCATGGGAGGTTTATGGTGGGCAATGGGATAGGAAGAAGGTGAAGGGACGTGAAAGAGATGACATCCCAGGCGGAAGTGATTACCTGCCATCTGCCTGTCGATGAGTTTGGTAAGAGTGCCATTGTCTGTTGCAAGAGCCACAGGATTATAATCCCTCAAACGTTGTGATAGGAATCAGCAAGAAGGAGGAGAGACCGGAGATGAATCGTTGGAGCGGGGTGTCAGTCAGTCACGCCGGGGCAAAACTTCTCACCGACCGATCTGAAACCAACTCCCATTACGGTGAAGAGGATTAGAGAAAGATAGAGTCGGAGGAAAGACAAACTATAAAAAAAAGTGTGGCGAAGAAGGGGAAGGGAACGAGGAGAAAAGCAGCAACAATTCACGATGGCGTTTGCTTGCGGCCTTTCTCCCTTCCTCCTTCTGCCAATCGTTTCACGTAAGTGGGTTTCGACTTAGAGAGAGCAGACGCTATTTGTATGGGTAGAAGAGTGTGGAGGTTGTTTCTTAGTTTTTCAATGGATTAGCACCAAAGCTAGCAGAATTGCCTTTCGGGACGGAAACATAAGTGCGGAGATTAAAACGATGATAAACGGTTTCACTTTAGCGTTAAGCGACTTTAAAAGAAAAATTTAGCGATGTTTATCTGCTTTTCAAAGATTGTTTTCTATGACTGTTTTGAAACCTGAAAAGCCAACGGAAATTTTCAAAATATTTGGGTCGAATTATAAAGCAGTATATTTTAGAAAAATAGCCACTTAAACAATAACATGTTATATGACACAATGTTTACATAAGTATATACAAACGCTTACATTTGTCCAATTGATGAAAATAAAGGAGCACTCCTAACGTTAATAGCGGAATCACATTAAAAGAGTAATTTAACAGACAACCTTAAAAAAAGATTTTTTTGAGAAATGTAACGTATTCACTTAATCATGAGAGAGACAGCAAGACAAATTATAACGCATGAAATATGTAAGCTTAAATATTGCAAACATGGTTGAAAGTAACCAATTCTAGCTACCGTGCCAAACAAGTGGTTTCCCCGATTTTCAATATTCGAATTTTAAGGATACGAAAACTGAAAAAAATCGATTTTCGAGAGTGTTTCACAAAATTTTCTGATATTTTGATGCCACTTTACGGATAATAAAGAGATAAAGCAACGAAAGACTAAAAGAGGAATTTAACGAAAGAAGCTTCTCGGGGATATTTCCAAATAACCAATTTCTGTTTTTTTTTTCTATTTTCACTTTGTGAAGGGAGCCAGGGGGGCCCAAAGATTGGCCCCACGGTTTGTGTTTTTTGCTGCCTAACCCCTTGAGCGAATATGCAGAGAGCTTCAAAATTGCACACGAGGATGTAAAAGACGTATATACACTGAGTGGCCAAATTATTATGGCCACCAAACAGTTTTAGGCAAATGAACTATTGCGTCACAGCGCTACCGCTAGAGGGCTAGATAGCTATAAAAAGGGAATGCAGGTGAGGTGAACCATCAGTTGCACTGTGTTTTTGGCGACGATATGGCCAAAAAACGTGATTTAACTGAGTTTGAACGCGTTATGATCGTCGACGCGTGCAGTGTCGGAACCAGTATCAGCAAAACAGCTGAACTTGTGAAGTGTTCAAGAGCAGCAGTTATTGATGTTTACAGAGAGTGGACTACCAAGCAAAAAACCGGCTCTCAATGTTAAGCGTGTGGTCGTCACAGGCTCCTCAATGCTCGAGCTGAAAGGAGATTGGCCATAGTTGTCCAGGGCGACAGAAGAGCAACAGTGCGTCAAATAGCGGCAAATCTTAATCAACGACAAACTGTGACCGCCTCTGAAGGAACTGTTCGCCGCTCATTACACCGTTTAGGCTATGAACACGGAAGACCAGTTCGAAAGCCTTTACTGTCAGCCTTGAACAAGAGCAGACGTCTCCAGTTCGCCAAGGAGCACAAGGATTGGACAGTAGATGACTGGAAAAGGGTCATGTGGTCCGATGAGTCACGATTTCAAATGCATCATGCAGATGGCATGGTTTGAATATGGAGAAAACAACACGAAAGCATGGACCCCACCTGCATCGCCACAACATTTCAAGCTGGTGGCGGCAGTATTATGGTTTGGGGAATGTTTTCTTGGCGTTGTTTGGGTCCTTTGATTCCTTTGCACGGACGTGTGCGTGCCCAAGATTATTTAAGTATTGTCGCAGATCAAGAACATTCCGTTATGTTAATGGTGTACTCTGACAGAGATGGATACTTCCAGCAGGACAATGCTCCTTGTCATAAGGCTGGCATCGTCCTCAGATGGTTCGAAGAACATGCCGGAGAGTTTACCTGCTTCGTTGGCCTTCACAATCGCCAGATCTCAATCCCATTGAGAATTTGTGGGATGAGATCGAACGGGCCATCAGGCAGCGGGATCCAGCACCATCGAATCTACAGGAATTGGAAGATTCAGTTCTTCAGAGTTGGTTTCAAATTCCTCCTACAACCTACCAACATCTCATAGAATCCATGCCCCGAAGAATGCAAGCAGTAATAAGAGCGAAAGGTGGCCCAACACTGTATTAAGGGGGTGGTCATAATAATTTGGCCATTCAGTGTATAAAGGGAGCATTCGTTGGTTTTATGAAAATCGATTTTAAGGTGGGCAAAAATCCAAAAAAATCCGAAAATAGACCTAATTCTGGTTAACCCCACTCTGTGGCAAATTCACGTACGACTTAGATATTTAGACCAAGAATACTGTACATAATTGGCAAAAAAATAATTAAATAGAGAAAAATAGTAAAGAAAACTCTAGTCCAGACCGTGGAATTTTCTTTACTATTTTTCTGTATTTATTCATCAATATCGGAGGTAATGGCGTGAAAAAATCCTCCAATGACTATTTTCCAATTATTAAAAAAATAATTTCTGCTTTTTTTCTTCCCTTTCCTCCGCTATGGCCCCCCCTTAAAAATATGCGATTTCTCGCAGTTTTTCCAGTATTTCGCGAGTTAAAATAGGTCTAAATTAATGAAATTTGGTACGGTGATGGCAGTTAACGAGATCAACTGTCTGCTTAGTTTATTTTTTGATTATCTGGATCCAATTTTCCAGTATTTTATGTTATCCGGATGTTTACCAGATTTTTGTTTTTGTTTTTCATAAATTAACTTACAAACTCGCATATTGAAAGCATAGTTTTTTTACATTGGTCATAAAATATGGATTTTGTTCTTTGATTAAAAATTTATTTCAAGTATGTAGGACTATTTTTCGATTTATTATGAACTATCTGGTAACAGGCATTTAAAAGAATTCTTTTCGATTCTTCAGTAAGAATTTTTACTATATTAATTCAAGCTTTTTTAATGTGTTCAATTTTTTCTGTTTATTAATTCTGTTATATGTATATATACATATAAGATATACATATAAGAGGACATTCACTGACTGACTCACTGACTCTAGTGGCGTAGCCATAGCCCCCGCAAACCCCACAATGGCGGGCGGGGGGTGCATGACATTGTTTAATTTTTAATTTAAAAAAGAAGGCCCGCACGACACTCAAACGCCGCCCGTCGCGGGGGGGGGCCGAACGGCTCTTGCTACGCTACTGACTCACTCACCATCGCACAGCAAAATCTACTGGGGGCACGGACTCGACACTCGGTGGGTTCATACAACGGATAGCGTAGGGGAGTGCTAAGACGGGGTTTTTCGAAATTCGGACCCCCTGCCATCCCAAAGGGGCAGAAAGGAGTTGCACGTTCAGTCGCCTTGCTCCGCCCTCAGTGAACGCAGTTCTTCGAAAATTTGCAGGAAGGTTTCACACTATAAAGCAAAAATAATAGTATCCCCGATATTCGATATTCGAATTTTAGGGGTGCGAAAACTGAAAAAAATCAATTTTCGGGGAATCAAGGTTCACAAAATTATTTGATATTTGGATACAACTTCGCGGGGAATAAAGATAAAACAATGAAACTCGGAGGAAAGCTTCTCGTGGATATTTCCAGAAAAACATTTTTTTTTATTTTCGCTTTGCGAAGGGGGCCAGGGGGGGCACAAAGATTACCCCCCCCCCCCGTTTTCTGTTTCTGCCGCCTAACTCCAATACAGAAATGCATATGTTCATTTTTCTGTATATTCAAATTCAAATATTGCAAAATTCCATGAAAAAACAGCCCGAGCATCAACGGGCAACTTTGCAAACAGAAAAGCACTCTGCTCTCGGTGTCTTGAAGCAAAACTGGGCCATTCTTCTCTTTGTGTGCTCTAGCAGTCGCTGTTTCTTCTGATGATACAGTTGCATTGTCGACAGCTGCCTGGGAACTTCGAAGACTACTTGATCCCTCACCACTTGCTGAGTTTATTAAGAGTCTGATAACTCTCAATTATCTCCAGTTACTGCTCATTTTTAAAAATTTTCAAGAAAATATTAAGTTCTGAGAAAAGCCCGAACCACAGGAATTCTATGCATTGTTACAAATTGAATCATATTTATATAAAGCACAATTTTACCTTTCAGTTTTGGTCATAAGTTACCTCTTATTAATATGCCCTGCCATCATCATGAATATTGATTATAATCAATAATTTTTATTGTTATGAATGTCAACAAAACGGCTGTCCTTAGTATTGTTTCTATCAATGAAATTGGTAGAGAGTTTACAATACAATAAAGGGGGAACGGAGTTTCCGACTAGTTTCGCCATTTATTCCCGGCTTTATCAAGGATATAAACTATACTAGCAGCTTCTCGCCCTATATAGAGAAAATATGATACAATGGATTAATATTATTGGGTAAAATACAACGAATGGCAAGATAAAAGCAAAAAGTAATATAGTCTGGGTACAATGAAGCTAGAAGCAAAATAAACAGTAAATGAAAAGTAAAATTCTCTAATTTTTTGTAAAATTCCCTGACTTTCCCTGACTTTTTCCCAGTTACAAAAATTCCCTGGCTTTCCCGATTTCCTGTTCGCTAGCTGCCCTTGATACATTATAAAAAATAGAAATACACTAACTGGATTAAAGCAGAAAAATAGCGTTTGGATAATAAATAACAGATTAATATAGAATAAAAAATTTACAAAAACGATAGATACCAATGAATAGAGAAGGGCTGATCCATAAACAAAAAAGAAAATTACAGTAAAGCTGAGACGTAATAAAGAATAGAAAAAATGTCGAAATCCGTTTGACATTTAAGGAGAACGTCAGGAGATGAGTTCTTGGCATTGAAAATCTTTATGAATTCCAGGGTTGTGATTTTAGAAGGGTCATTACAAAAGTGAAGAATGGACATCACTTCTTCACGTTTCTTAGGTGCGTGTTTATAAATTTTCTTACCTAACACCTAACACTTATAATATTAAAAACTTCATTACCCTCACCGATAATCTTTCTTCCTTCCACACAAAAGAGTTCCACTGCCTCATGTCATTCGACATAACTAACCTGTACACTGATGTACCTGTACCGTCCCTGACACTTTTTCCTTCTTTGAACGCCTTCCTTGTTCATCTTTCTTCCCTGTTCCTGACTCCATTGACCTCCTCGCTATTTTCTTTAACGAAATCTATTTCACCTTTAATAATTCCTTCTATTTTCAACCCTCTGGCCTAGGAATGGGCTTCCTCCTTAGCAGCTTTCTCTCTGAAGTCTTTCTCCAAAACCTAGAACTTATCTTAGTTACCCCCTCCTTTCTAATTCTACTATCATCGCTTACCACATAGATGATATCCTAATAATATTCGATTCCCGCACTACCTCTCCTGCTGCTATCTTCACTATTCTTAATTCCTTTTTCCCCGATATCTAGTTCACATTCGAAACCGAAGTTAACAAGTGTATCCCTTTCTGTGAAGTTCTCATCACTAATGACCCTGTCACCCATCACTTCTCCTTGTCTGTTTACCACAAGCCTGCCACATCTTCTAACCTAATCCACCATTTCTCATCACACACTTCTTCCCATAAATTTGCTTCCCTTCGCTTCCTCATAGATCGTGCTCTCAAGCTACCCCTCAATCGTTCTTCTTGTTCCTCTGAATTCCGCATTATCCGCTCACTTGCCTCTACGAATGGTTTCTCTCCCTCCACCTTTCCCGTCTATTAAGTCGCAGAAAACTTCTTCTCTTCAGCCCTATACCTCCAGTCCCATCCCCACCCAAGAAATGGGTTTCTATACGTTTCCTTGGCCCCCATTTATCCCGCCTAACAAATTTCCTTTCTTCGCTTGGTCTCACATCTCTTTCTGATCCTCCACCCCCTGTTTCGGTACATTGAGCCCTCCTACCCACACCAATTCCAAAAACTATTCCCTTTCCTGTGTATATCGGATAGACTGCGCAGTTTGTGAGAAGTTCTACACAGGATTTTCATCCAGTAACTTCGCTGTTGGTTTTAAAGAACATATGACGTCATTCCAGAAGAAAGATGACAAACCCATTAAGCAAACCACCTCGCCATCACTGGACACGCACATAAGAAATGTGATAAAGTAATGTCCATTCTTCACTTTTGTAATGACCCTTTTAAAATCGCAACACTGGAATCCATAGACATTTTCAAAGCCAAGAACTCGTCTTTTGACCTCCTCCTTAAGTGATTCGACATTTTTTCCATTCTTAATTCCATCTCGGATTTACTGTAATTTTCTTTTTGTTTTTTTTTATCTTCTTCGTTTATGGATTAGCCCTTCTTTATTCAATATTACCTATCTTATTTTTTATTCAATATTAGTCGGTTATTTATTATCCAATCGCTACATTTCTGCGGCAAGCGACCGTGATATCGGGAACGTCAGGGAATTTTTTGTAACCAGTAAAAAGTCAGGGAAAGCCAGGGAATTTTACAAAAAATCAGAGCATTTTACTTTTCATTGTTATCCAATCAATTTGTTTATTTTGCTTCTATCATCTACACCAATGCTATTTATTTTGCTTTTATCTTCATTATACCCAGACAAAATCACTCTTTGCATTCATCTTGCCATTAGTTTATTTTACCCAATCATATAACTCCATTGTACCAAATTTTCTGCATATGAGGACCAGAAGCTTCTTATGTAGTGTATATGCTTGATACAGCCGGGAATAAATGGCGAAACTAGCCGGAAGCACTGCTCTTCCTTTATTTATAGTAGAGTCTCTACCAGTTTCATTTTTACGAAACCTGAAGTAGACAGTGACCTTCCTCAAGCTTTATAGGTCAACTGTGCATAATTTCATCAAGATCGAAACTGTAGATTTGGTAAGAAACAAACAAACCCACAAACAAACACTCTTCTTTATTTATATAGAAGACTACCAGAGGTACCCGGCGTTGCCCGGGATAATTATACTTGTAGGTAAAGAGAACAATCTCAAAAAATTAAATTATAACTCCCAATTGGTTAAATAATAACTTAATCAATACAACACAGAGCAAAGGGACTATCCTTTCTACGAAAAATACGAAAAACAAGAATTCGAGGTGATATAACGGGACCAGATACTTTAGACTCAAGTTTTCTTGCTCTTGGCGTAGCTCTTGGTCTATTCAAACTCCCGTTGTTCAGATGTTTCAAATGCCCGTATAGCATTTTCTGTTTTAGTTGCAGAATTTCTCTGACTAATACTCGTTCTTTCTCTTTCATTTCCAAAGACATAAATTTTTGCCAGTCGTCTGGACGTTTGATAGGGAGCTCAAGGGAGACACGCGTGACTCCTTTGCCTCATCAATAGATGCTGCCTAGTTAATGTTCTGTCATTGCATCATTATTTTATGCTCATTATTAATAATTCTTAGAAAACGAATGTTCAATCATCTCATTATCAACATCTCAGTTTTCCAAATATACACATTTCCACAGAATATAGTCAAAATGTATTTTTATGAAATGTTTGGAACTGATATGCTACCAAATAACCTAGGTGATAACCCCGAGCGTGGCTCGGACAGTTTTTATGATTAAATTTTGCAATATCTTAAAAATAAACACATGAAAACGCTTAGAATTAATACAGTAAAAATTCATAATGAAAATTCGGAAAAAATTTTTTAAATGCTCTCAACGGATGAACCTCTCCATGTATGCCGCTGCTAGTCTAAATAATTTCTTAGTTACGTAATCATACTTTAGATGTTCCCCTTGATGTTGTTGCAATTCCCCTTCTCGATGCCTTGAAGCAAAACTTGGCCATTCATCTCTTTGTGTAGTCGATTTGCCGATTCTTTTATTGAAATGCTTACCATTTGCTCAATACAGCACAGAGCTAAAGGACCGCTTCCTCTGTCGTCTTTCCACTCTTTCTCAATATTCTGCTAACTCTCTATTATCTCCAGTTACTGATCATTTCTAAAGATTTTCAAGAAATTGTTATTTACTAAGAACTCTAATTTCTAAGAAAAGCCTGAATAACAGGAATTCTATGCATTGTTAAAATTGAACCTGATTTATATTACACAAACTTTGCCTTTCATTGTTGGTCATGAGATATATATTGTTGATACATGCATAGTGTTGGTGCATTGCGTGTTGTAACCATTGTTGATACCTATTGTTGCACAAATTTTGATTCTAAAGATAGATTTTTTTCAATGTACTGTGGTAAGATATTTTTATTTTTATTATTTTTTTTATTTATTTATTGAGGGTTACAGGATAAATCTAATCATGGCCTGTAGGGCCGAACAGCCGACAAGGTAGGACCCTGGGCGCCCCCCCCCCCCCTTGCATTGTTGATCATGAGATATTTCTCATTAATATGTCTTGCCATAACCATGAATATCGATTTTTTTTTATCAATAATTATTATTTTTTCGAAATCTGAGGTAGACAGCGACTTCCTCAAGGTTTCAAGATCAAGTATGAGATTTCATGAAGATCGGAATAATACTGTAGATTTGTATAAGAAACTAGCAGAGGTACCCGGCGTTGTCCGGGATAATTACACTTGTAGGTAAAGAGAACTATCTCATAAAATTAAATTATAACTCCCAATTGGTTAAAACATAACTCAATCTATACAACGCAGAGCAAAGGGACTATCCATTCTACGAAAAATACGAAAAACAGGAAGTCTAGGTGATATACCGGGACCTTATCTAAACTCTTCTTGACTTGCATCACCACTGCGAAGCATCAACAAATACTTTAGCATCAAGTTTTTCTTACCTTTGATGTAGAAGCTCTTATACCCTCTTCTCTATTCGAAACTCCCGTTGTTCAGATGTTTCAAATGCCCGTATAGGTTTTTCTCACACAAATAAATTCTTTTAAACAATTTTGAGTCTTAATTATTTATTTTATCGTTATCGGGAAAAGTTCGTCAACGGGAAAGGGCTATTTTTTCGATCATATCAGTTTCTCCTAAAATCACATCTGGTAAGTATTTTTTTAAACTAAATTTTAGTCGTAATAAGTTAATTGATGTTTACTACACTCTCAAGGGATTATTTATGAGGCTATCATCTTAATATCAACGTCGACGGTTTTCTTATTTTAGTTTGTGTTTATCTTTTCTAGTCCTGGATTGAAGTGCTTTCTCTAGGCAAGTCTCATTAATTGGGTAAACGTCTTTCTCTTTATTCTACTTCTTTCTTGATTTTTCCTTATTAATCTTTTTTTATTATTATTTACTTCGTTTTTCTTCTCACTTTAGGTTTAAAATCTGCAGCGTTCGTCAACGAGAAATTACGGGGTCCGTCTGGGACTACAATCGTAATACTGTGTCATCACTTGAAGAAATTTTCCTCGACGGGGATGGAGAAGACTTGGACTGAGTGAGGGGGAAGGGTCAAATACTAAAACTAAACTAATAATATCGAATTAAGTTAGGGTAACGTTAGTAGAGGGGAGCACACCCTAGACCCAAGAAACGAGCAATACGGCTATAAATCCTCATCGGAAAGATTTCTCATACGATGTTGGATTGATGATAACAAAATCAGTTCTGTCATGGGGCCCACAAAACGAAAATAAAAAGAAATGGATATTACTTTTCCTGTTGTCGTCTTATGATTGGTGGTACGAACGTCTACGGCGGTGCTGGCCGAACGTAATTACTGAGTCGTCGAAGTTGCAAGGCTTCTGAATTCTTGACGCTGAATCCCGTCTAAGATCCACAGCTCTCGGTGAAATGTCTCCGTTCTGTAGTCAAGTCATTTAACGTCGTCTTTCTTTTTCTTCAGACGCGCAAGCCCTCCGAGGTGAGCTGCTTGCCCTCGTATTTCAAAATTTCACTCCTGCTTCTCCTATCACTCCTCGCTCGGCAACAACTAACTGTCAAGTTTTTTTTTCAGTCTGATATTAATCACCACATTGTTGTGCGTGAGTCCATTTCCATTGTTGAGTACGTTTCCAAGATCGGTTTGTCACATAAATAAGAGTTTTTCATCGTTGAATAATATTATCGGGAAATCAATACAATAATTACATTTATGAAGAATTTTTTTAAAAAAAATAAACCAAAAAATTGTCGCGGGCGTGGGGGGGGGGGGAGGTTGTTACAAAATATAGACTAGCAGTGGCACCCCGCGTTGCCCGAGATAATTACACTTGTAGGTAAACAGAACAATCTCAAAAAATTAAATTATAATACCCAATTGGCTAAATAATAACTGAACCAATACAACACAGAGCAAAAAGACTATCCATTCTTGACTTGCCTCACCACTGCGGAGCATCACCAGATACTTTACACTCAAGTTCTTCTTGCCCTTGACGTAGAAGCTCTTATACCCTCTTACTCTAATCGAAACTCCCGTTGTTCAGATGTTTCAAATGCCCGTATAGCTTTTCTGTTTTAGTTGCGAGTTTCTCTGACCGATACCCGTTCTTTCTCTTACCATTACAGACATAAATTTTTGCCAGTCGTCTGAATGTTTGATAGGGAGCTCAAAGGAGACACGCGGGACTCCTTTGCCTCATCAATAGATGCTGCCTGTTCTATCACTGCATCACCATTTTATGCTCATTATTAATAATTCTTGGAAACGAACGTTCAATCATCGCATTATCAGCATCTCATTTTCCAAAATATACACATTCCCGCAGGATCTAGTCAAAATGTATTTTTATGAAATGTTTGGATCTGAGGTGCTATCAAATAAGCTAGTTGATAACCCGGATGTGGTTCGGACTCTTTTTGGATTAAATTTTGCAATATCTTAAAAATAAAGACATGAAAACGCTTAAACTTAATACAGTAAAAATGAAAAAACGGAAAAAAAAATTTTTAATGCTCATACTGGATGGACCGCTGCTAGCCTAGATAATTTCTTAGTCACGTAATCTTACTTTTGATATGCCCCTTGATGTTGTTGCAATTCCCACTCTCGATGTCTTGTAGAAAAACTTGGCCATTCGTTTCTTTGTGTAGTCTAGCGGTCGTCGATTCTTCTATTGACATGCTTACCATTTGCTCAATACAGCGCGGAGCGAAAGGACCGCTTCCTCTGTCGTCTTTCCACCCTTTCTCAATAGTCTGCTAACTCTCCATTATCTCTAGTTACCGATCATTTGTAAAGATTTTCAAGAAATTGTTAAGTAATAAGAACTCTCTTTTCTAAGAAAAGCCTGAATAACAGGAATTCTTTGCATTGTTACAAATTCAACGTTTTATCTATATTGAACAAACTTTGCCTTTCATTGTTGGTCATGAGATATATATTGCTGATCCCTGCATAGTGTTAGTGCATTGAGTGTTGATACCATTGTTGTTACCTATTGTTGCACAAACTTTTATTTGCATTGTTGGCCATGAGATGTATATTGTTGATCCACACAGAGTTTTTGTGAATAGCGTGGTGACACCATTGTTGATACATATTGTTGCACAAACTTTGCCTTTCATTGTTGGTCATGAGATATATATTGTTGATCCCTGCATATAGTTGGTGAATTGCGTGGTGACACCATTGTTGATACATATTGTTGCACAAACTTTGCCTTTCATTGTGGTACTGAGATATATATTGTTATTCCCTGCATAGTGTTGGTGCATTGTTGATACCTATTGTTGCACAAACTTGTCCTTGCATTTTTGGTCATCAGATATATATTGTTGGTCTGTACAGAGTGTTTCTGAATTGCGTGTTGATACCATTGTTGATAACTATTGTTGCACAAACTTTGCCTTGCATTGTTAGTCATGAGATATTTCTCATTAATATGCCTTGCTATAACCATGAATCAGTGTGAACGTTCCTGGCATATTTATTTTTAGCATATTTATTCAGGGTGTTTTTGAATTGAGTACAGATTTTTTTGGAGATGATAAAGAGGTCCTTAGAAGTATTTTTTGTCATTTGAACATGGGGTCCTCGCAGCTCCGTTTACTTATAATACTGCATTGAACAATCAAATGACACCAAGACGCAGTTGCTTGGCCACCGAGATCGCCAGATCTCACACCGATGGATTTTTTTTTATGGGGAAGAATAAAATCAATTGTGTACTCCGAACCCGTAGATACCGAAGAAGAATTGGCGGCTGGTGTTGTCGCGGCAGCAGGTGACATCAGCGACTGTGCAAATCAACTGTTTCCACGCGTACATCAATCCATCATAAACGTTGCGAATTGTGCTATGAAGCAAATAGCGGTCATTTCGAACAATTACTGTAAAAGTCATACAATAGATTGCTTGTGTTAATTGTTAAAAATAAAATAATCTAGGCCTACCAATGCACACTACATCCCGGTGTCATTTGATTGTTCAATGCAGTATTGTAAGTAAACGGAGCTGCGGGGCCCCCATGTTCATATGACAAAAAATACTTCTAAGGACCTCTTCTATCATCTCCCAAAAAATATGTACTCAATTCAAAAACACTCTGTATAATTGTTGTATAAGCAGAAACAAAGTTTGTTTTGTACACATAAAAACAAGTTTCTTTCGTATTTTGACAGTTTCGTTTAAGTTCTTTAGTCAAACTTCCTCTTCAAACAACAACACAACACGTTATTTTAAAAAAAATTTCAATTTTAAATAGAAGCTTTCAATTTTTAAACACATTTTTCGAGCTCAGCTTTCTACGGCTTCTACAGCTTTCTGCAGATTAAGGTAGGATTATGTTCTTCAACAAGGATTTGAGATTTCTACCAATTTTATAGAGTTGGATTCTGATTAATCTAGTATGTAGCCTATATATTGTTAATCAGTGTTCTATGATTGTTCTATGTATTCTTTAACGTTCTATGATTGTTCAATTTTTTTTTTAATCTTTAAAATTTAAGTGTTTCAAATTTTTAAAAAATTTTACGAAACTCTTGAAGTAATTTGCTTATGTATATGCATATTGAACTGTTTCAAGACCTGTTCTTAATTTTTTCGAGGATTATCTTAATTTTAAATTTAAATATGGTAAGTCTCTTTTTAATGGGGAAAATCGTAAAATTAATAAAAACAAAAAAATAAATAATAAATAAAGTCACCAATCTTGAAAAACGATGAAGAAACTTGTGAGATGGAAGAAAACTCAAAGGATGTAGTCTATTGAAGATGTTGTTGACAGCAGAAATAAACCCAGTCTATTGAGGATGTAGATGAAGTCTTGTGAAGATAATGTTGATAGTGGAAAACGATAATCTTGAAGGAAGTGTTGGTTTTGAAATACAGATGAAATTTTGAAGAGGGTGATCCAAATAGAAGAGAAGATATAATGATTGTACTTTCAGATGTTTTCCTTACTTTCAACGAATATTTGAGAAGTTCTTTTCCCTGAGTAGGAAATTTAAGCGTCTTTATATAGTCGCATAGATGAAGAAGGTGGTTGGGTACATTGCCGAAGCTTGTATCTGCAGTTTACATAGTTTCTAAAATATATACCTAGTCCATATTACGTACTAAGCGCTGTTTCATATCTCACGTTGTGCTATGTTTTGGTTATAAGCCTAACGATGTCAAGAATGTTACAAGATCGATTCACGTCACACTTTATAGATCCTAAATCGGCTCAGTAGTTTCCGGATGAATTAAGGACACTTATTGTAAATAATGATAAACTCTACTTACACGTTACTTCAATGACATGAATAGAACTGTTCTTTCTCAAACCACAGCAAAGATGCATTGGAAGATAACGCTGTGACAAAATCAGATTGTGATGTCTGTACGAGAAAAAAGAACTGTTTTTTCGTGATTTATCTGTGATTATCAACTTTAACCTTCGGTCTACATCCTGTCTGAAAATGTATTTCAAAATCCCTAACGTCAAATTAATAAGAAATTAATCCTTCCGAGGAAAGTATAGGAAAGCAGCGAAAGCCCTGAGATCATCTATTTTTACCCTCCACTTCTTAATCCCTCCTCCCCAATTTTTAAATCGAAAAATTAATTTTCTCGAAGGCAGTATCTAGAAAGTGTAAAAGAGCTCTATCTTCTTTCGCTTCTCATCATTTCTGAACGAATGATATACCACATACCATAATTCTAAAGACCAAATAACTACCATCCCCACAACTCCGACTCCATTGGAACAATTTGGCCCAAACTTCATAGTAATGGAGATCTTGCTTAAGGAATCTGCTTACCGAATTTCACTCCTTTATATGCATAAATACACGTAGACCTTTGGGTCTCCTCTAATTTCCACCCCCGAAACTCCGACCCCAGTGGGCTAATCAAAACCAAAATAAATAGTGAAGGTGCACATGCCCATAGTAAGCTACATTCCGAATTTTAACCTTCTACCTCAAAAAAAGCAGAAATCATGAAGAGGACGGACAGACGGACAGACGGACATTTTGAAACCAATAAGTAGAACTATTCTTCCGCTACTTAATAATTCAATCGGAAATTTTGCTTGCTTGCTAATTTTTTTTATATACAGGGCGGCCCAAAAAAAAACTTACTCACTTTGAGAGATGATAACGGTTTTATTAATGAACAGATTATAATGAGAATTTCACATGTTCGTATTGGCATAATGCGGAATGTTTCCAGTCATAAATTATGCAAATTAGTTTAAATAGGTTTTTTGCCCGCTACAGTGTGTAGCCACAGAATCGGTTGCAACTTTGATCCGTGCGCATTAAACCGTTTTCTTTGAAGAACAGAACGATGGTGTTTTGGTAACAGTGACAATCACAGGTGCCCGCTACCTATGGATTTTAAAAGACCATGGTATTCCCCATATCAAGGCAACGAAGCATATTGGAAAATATTTCAACATGATGGCACGCCGCCACACAAAATCATGCCTGTAAAATTTTATGCTTTCTGTTTTTACTGAAGACAGATTGATTCGACAAAATGTTCCAAAAGCGTGCCCTCCTCGATCCCCAGACATTAATTACTGTGGCTATTGATTATGGGGATTTCTAACAACCACGGTTTATCTTTCCAGACCAACAACTCTCTGTGACCTGAAAGAATCCATCAGAAGAGAGATAGCTCAAATCTCACAGACAACGCTGCAATCTGCCGTTTTCTATTTCGTTAACCGCTTAAATTTGGTGATAGAAGAGAAAGGTAGCCATATCCAATGAAAAATGTCAATCCCTTATTTGCATATTTTATGATTGGAAACATATCCCCCTTGCACCAATGCGAACATGGTAAAATATAATCTGTTCATTAATAAAACCATTATCAGCTCTCACAATGAGTAAGATTTTTTTGGGCCACCATATAGCAAGGAAAGGGATTTGTCCTTCAAGTTTCATATTTTCATAAATGATATGTGTCTGAATGTAATTAAACATCTGATAATTTCAATAGTATTATTAATATACAGAGGGTTTGGTACGTTACAACTAAACGAGTTACATATGCAAACTCACCAGCCACGTGTTTGACAGGGCTACGCAGTCGTGAGGAGTTATAAAGGGGATATCGCTTCATCATTCTTAATCGTTGTACAAACGCTAGCTGCGAGAATGCCGCCAAAAATCAATAGATGTTGGGAAGGATTTATAAATATCCGACGCAAAGTGGTCCTATTCCATGATTATAAAACAACGCAAATCCAGTGGTCTCACCATTTCAAAGGCAGGAATCTGTAACATACTAAATAAAAACAGAAAAACCGCAATACCAGCAACGTTGGACGAACCTGCACCCTCAAGTCCAAGGAGAACACCGGAGATTGTAGCTAAAGTCAAGCGTCTCATCTCTGCAGAAAATCCCAAAACTCAAAGGCCTGTGCAAATAAGGTAAGAGTATCAAAGTCAATGGTACGCAACATAATCCACAAAAATCTCCGACTGGTTAAGCGTCCGAAACCGTCAATGGGTGGATCAGGATTAAGCTGCGAGTCATACGTCCAAGTCGACGGTCGCCCGTTTGCGAACACTGGAACATGAGACGGGCATACATTCAACTCCGTTTGAAGACATACCCGTGAAATCTCCAGATGCATCCTCCCCCATGGATTATTGCGGATTTGGACTGGTGAAACGCTCATTTGGAAGTAGACGACCCCGTACATTGGACGGTCTATGGAAGCCCTGTGAAGAGGAGTGTTCACAGATCGACCTAAATTCTCTGCGGCGAAGCCTTATTGAATGGAAACTGGATGCAGAACCACAGTTCGATACCGTGGTCACCGGATAGAATATCAGCCAACATGGCAGCGGGGTTTCTTATAGACTTATGACGCTTGCAAATCGTTTTAGTTGTAACGTACTCAACTCTGTGTATTCGCTTGTGAAATCGCTGTTAGTGGAGTAGATAATATATGCTAAATGAACATATTAATTATTTGAGTTTTAAATAATTTAGTTTATTTAATTTAATTTAACGATATGTATATAAATTTAATTATTTACATCTTTTAAAATTGATCTTTTTTTAGTATCACATAAAAATTATACTTTCTTAATAATTGGATTACAATAGCAAAGATGCCTTTAAAGATCTTGTTCGTATAAGACAATATTTTAAACAATTTATTTATTTATTTATTTTATTTATTTATTTATTTATTTATTTAATAATTCGATTACAAAGTATCACACAAGAGTGAGTACAATAAAATAAACAGTAAGCAGGGGGAACAAGGGGGTTTGAAAGGCTGAAAAGCCCGTCGAGCAAGGCTCCCCGCATCCCCTACAAAGAACTAATTAATTCGAAATGGGTTAATAGATAACAAAGATTCTTAAATTAATTTAAATAATATTTTTACAACATAGATCATTATTAAGAATCAGTTTCTTCAGTGAATTTTTAAATGTGTAATAGCTAGTAGTTTCTGTTAGTGAAGAGGGTAAAAGGGACCATTTCTTTTGACAATAAAAAACTGGAGTGTGGCGGCGAAAGTTATTATTCGCAAATGGAAAACGAATCTCTTTTGATTTCCTAGTTGGATAATTATGGTAATCAAAACTGAAAGTTAATTTTAGAGGGCTAGCTAATTTTATTATATTATGAATTAATTTAAATTTAAATGTGTTTAGTCTCCTTTTAATGGGGAAAATTGTAAAATTAATAAAAACAAAAAAATAAATAATAAATAAAGTCACCAATCTTGAAAAACGATGAAGAAACTTGTGAGATGGAAAAAAACTCAAAGGATGTTGTCTATTGAAGATGTTGTTGATAGTAGATATACGGTAAACCCAGTCTATTGAGGATGTAGATGAAGTCTTGTGAAGATAATGTTGATAGGGGAAAACGATAATCTTGAAGGAAGTGTTGGTTTTGAAATACATATGAAATTTTGAAGAGGGTGATCCAAATATTTGGGATAAAATTTATATAAAAAAACGTTTTCGAGAATCTTTCTCATCTTCAGTTGGATTAAACATTTTTGAATGGTGAAAACAGTTGAAATAAGAATTTAACAATTGATATAAAGGTGACGAAGCTAAGTTGGTTGTAATTGTTGGTTATCATTGTTGACTATTGTATACTAGGGTGATTGTTGTTTAAAAGTAGTGTCCATTTATTGTTTATCTCTATTGATGGCTTGGCTAAATTTTTGTTATTTGTAATGATATTTATTCTTTCTTTAATTAATCTTTTTTTATAATTTTCTTCTTTTCCAATGAGTTTTGTGTTATTCCAATTTTGGTTTCTGGTTTCCTTTGATACAATGATTTACTAAATGGTTGTTTTTGTCTTTGTGGCGAAGTGCTCTTTCATGTTCTTTTAATCTTATTTCTAATTGTCGTTTAGTTTGACCTGTGTAGATATGTTCACAATTTTTACATGGTATTTGATAAATTATATTTCTAGTGTTCCATTTTTCTTTGTTATTTTGACATATTTCTTTGAAATTGATATTTGTGCTATTATTTTGATTGATTGTTGTTTTTAGGTTGGTGGTGGTTATTAATGTTTTAGTAATGTCATTTGTTATTTTTGGTATGATTTTTATGTTTGGTATTTGTTCTAATATTTTTTTCTGTTTGTGGAAAATTTTATTATTGTATTGTATTGAATATCTTTTTTGTTGTTCTTGTTGAATTGGTATAGGTTTTGTTGTATTGTTTGTAAATGCATCTATTAAAATTTTGTCTATTAAAGTTATTGGATATTTGTTTTTTATTAGGTTCAGTTTAAGTTTTTTTAAATTTGTAGGAATATATTTCGGGGATGTAAGATTTTTTATTCTTTGTAAATATTGTTTAATAGTGTTAATTTTTTTTGTGTGTGGGTTGTTGTGATAAGTAATATGGTATGTTGTTACCTTTTGTTGGTTTTTCATATATCTCAAAATCTAGATTATTTTCATTTTTTATAATGTTTATATCTAAAAATGTGATACGGTTGTTGGTCATGCTGTTGTGTGTAAATTTTAAAGGATATCGTTCTTCTAGTAGGTGTATTAATATTTCTATTTGTTTGTTTGTTATGACTAGGATGTCATCTACATATCTCATCCATATTTTTATGTGTTGTTTGTATTGTGATTTGTTTAGTAAATTGTGCTCCATGTTATTTAAATAGATGTTGGAAAGAATTGGTGATAATGGGCTACCCATGGGTAAGCCTTCAATTTGTGAATAAATTTTTTCATTGAATTTTAATTGATTGTTGGTGAAACATAGATTTATGGATTGTATGATTTTTAGTACTTTCGTGTAAGGTAATTTTGTTTTTAATTGATTTTTTTGATGTCGAGAGTTGGTATGATTGGGATGTTATCATACATAGATGTTATATCTATAGTATAAATTTTGTCTTCATTCTCTAATTTTAGTTTTTCTAATGTTTGTTTGGCTAGTGTTGAGTTTTTTATTGTGTAATTAAAATCAAAAAAATTTTTTAAATAATTATCTAGAAATTTTGCTAGTTTGTAAGTTGGTGATTTTTTGGTGGATGTTATGATTCTTATGGGATTTCCTTCTTTGTGTATTTTTATTACTCCATAAATTGAATTTGGTGATGTTTCTACTGGAATTATTTGTTTTTGTTGTTCTTCATTTATTATTTATTTTTTGTTTTTATTAATTTTACGATATTCCCCATTAAAATGAGACTAAACACATTTAAATTTAAATTAATCATTTAAACTCCTTAGATCAATAATTATTATGAATTAATTTATGTAAAAGACAAACCGATTGTAGGAAGAAGGTATCGTAAATATTCAAAAATTTGTGTCGATGAAATAGATGTGTAATTGGTGTTTTATGCAGTAGATGCAAAATCATACATACAAACCATTTCTGTAGTTTGAGCAGTCTACTTAAATTTTGATCGGAGGAACTGCCCCCCAAAAAAATTCCAAAACAAAGATTAGAATATATCAATGCATTATATAAAAGGATTAAGGTTGAACGAGGAAGATACAGTAAATGTGAAATTGTTCCCAAACTCTTGCTCAATTTAGAAGCTAAGGAGGAAATATGTGAGTTCCAAGATAGATTATAGGAAATGATAAGGCCTAGGTAACGATATTCTGAGACTATAGTGATTTGGTTCTTATCCAGAAGGATTTTTATAGACTCCGTGTTGAATTGTTTATTTCGTCGCCTGAATACCATAAAAACACTTTTAGAGTAATTAATACTGAGTTCATTCTTTCTTATCCAAGCTGTTATATCTGGTAAAATTATATTTATAATTGAGTTCAGAGACTTTTCGTTACCAGCAGAGAACAATAGGACTGTATCATCCGCGTAGGATATGATTTTAGGTATTTGAGAGCAATAGTGGATGTCATTAATGAACAAATTAAATAAGAGCGGAGAGATAATTGATCCTTGAGATAATAATCGTGATAATAATGGACTTCGAGATATGAGTATGGATTTTGAGAGCTACCATTCTATTATTGATAAAAGATGAAATCCAGCTCAAAGGGAGTCCAGTAATTTTGATATACGAATCAGAAAATTAAACAACTATGTGATATTTTTTTTTCAAAAAAGAGGATTTCTTATGATATGAATTATTTAGTGCAATTTTTTCTTAGTCCAATTTTTACCATGTAAATATTTTTTTTTCGTTGGATGTTCAAAATTAAAAAGTATTAATATTCGTTTACTTTGGCAGTACATCATCTGTAATTTATATAGATATGCATGTACGGTGAGAATATTTTTGATTTTGATTTTACTGAGAACATTGTAGAAACATCGCTATGAAATACTTTGAGGTGATGTATACAAAAATCATGAATCAAATCTCAAATTTCAAATTTTGTTTAGCATATTTTGTGATTTGTGGTTGAGGCTAATAAATAATGTAACAGCGTAGGAATTGGCCATATTATTCCAGAAAGCCGCCTCCCAAACAGGCAAAAAATCATGCCCAATCAGCGGGGTTAATAAGTGGAACTGAAAAAAAAAATAGCTTCGTCAAAATTTGTCTTATTACTCTTATAAATTTCAGCAAATTTATATGCTGGATCAGTTATTCCAATCTTCGTCCGGTAATTAGAAGTAGCAAGTGAAGGCCGAGCAAGACGTTAAGTGATTTTTAAAAAATTCTACAAACATATTCTACTAACTAATTCTACTGAGTTAGTAATAATTTTATCTAGTTTAACTGTTTCTATTATATGCATATTTATTAGACAAAATAGAATTGCGTATGCATTTAAAAATATGTTATTTCTGGAATTATGTATACGTTCTCAACTAATAGAACTGATACATACGTCCTGTAAGTTTCTACCAAGAACTTTTTCTTAAAATTGGCGTTTCTGGATAAGTAAATCTTCTCTGTCAATAATCAATTCAAGATTAAATCAATTCGAAGTGTAACCTTACTTCAAAATCTTAAACTTGAAAATATCTTATTTAAAAATCTGCGCTTCTTTAATTGTGTTACTTTTTAATTAATTTACTTTTTTTCAACAAATTATTCTATTTTGACTGGGTTTTTTTTCTTGCGACTATTTGAAGCATAAAAAATATTGACCTTTCTGAATATAATCTTAGAAGCGACAGTAAAGCGTTCTAATTAATTTGCGCTTTAAACTTACATGTTAACTTCGTGACTGCGCAAAGATATTATTTAACTTTCTATACTAACTGAAGATATATGGTTCAAAAAGTTTTCAGAATAATTGAATAAATTAATCTTAAAATCAATAGTTACCTACATATTGTTAAACCAAACAAAGGAACGTCGCTGCTGTTTTAGAATCTGTTATGATAAATGTCAGTTGATTATAATTTTTTCGTCGCAATTACTCGTACAATTATTCTGTTGAATGAATACATATATTGGGTTCTACTTAAATACTGTGTACCAATGCGAAATCGCAGCTCAGATTATTAGCGTAAATTAGGGGAATGAGGAGGGAGGGGAATGAAAGGGCGTCAACCTTGAAGCCGTTCGATGGTAAAGTTCGCTACCCTGCGTTCTCTGCCCCAGGTCGCCTAGGTGGCAATGCTCAACGCCGGAGTCAGATGCTAAGGGCTCCCAAGCATTTCCTATTGGGAGATTAAAAGAGAAGAGGGCGGAACCCTGAATACCATGAACAAGTTCACTGTCAAGGGGGGATTATGACGTCATATATTATACGATGGACATGCCCTCCACTCCAATCTAATTTTCTATTTCAGAGCGAAATCAGCTTCTCTTATCTTCAAAACAAGATTACAAATGGCTTTCATAATGGAAAGTACAAATTCAGAAAGAATACGAATAATTCTTACTTCGCCACACTTCGTTTATTCGCATTCACTTTTCGTCACATTCAATTCGTCAAAAATTTCGTCAAGAAATTCATCAATAAGGGAATATTTTAAAGTTTCTGGAGAATTTTCTTATGTAAATTATTAAATACACCTATAATGTAGGAAGATGATTCTGGAACGAAGTGGATAGGACAAAATTTGACTGTTAACTAATGAATGAGATGAAATGATCTGTTATATTTTTATTTCCGTGTACAAGGAACCACGGAATAAAAATGAATTACTTTTTGATTTCTTTAATCTCCGTCTTGGATTTTAACAATCAGTGGTTTTTTTTCTTTTGTTAAGAAAACAGTGAAAGTTGGATTGTTGCCCAGACTTCTGCAGTCAGGTTTTTTGTCAGTGCCGGGGCCTGTCCTTATCGTTGGGTGTGCGAACCACCAAAAATGATGTCACGGCCCAGTGCATATTAAAACAAATCTCTCAGCAACAGTCTCGTCGCAAAATTTTTTTTATAAAATAAGTATAATATATAATATAGATATTATAATTTTAAAACTTTATAAGGGAGGTATTATATATATCATAGTAATAATACTGTTTTGAATCGGTTAATTTTATTGGCTTAGCATGTATAACTTACTCTAAATATACACTGTAAATGTGTAAAATTATAAAATTTCCAGTTTCAAAAGCTTTTTTTTCTTTTCGTTATGCGTGCTTGGTCTTCGTTTAATTTTTAGTCTTATGTTGAATAGTCCATATAGTGATTATATCCTGTCGTATTAAGCTTAAACGCCGCGATTCTACCCTTGCCGGCTTATTCCGACTGCCTTCTCTCCCTGTTTGTTTTTTTTCTTTTTTTTTAAATTTCTTCTTCCTTTTATACATGTACATGCATTCGCGATGTTTTGCATAATTTTCTTATATTGTGATGATTTTCATTTGTTTGATGATGAGCGTCAAAATACAGTTTCTTTATTAGGAGCTTTTGAAAAAGCTTACTTATAAGAATGCACGTTTGGTCTGTACGTTTATCCGGCCGTCCGTCCGGCGTCCGCCGTTTGCACGATAATTTAAAAACGGATTAACTTTTTAAATTCTGCTTTCAGAAACATGACCATCAAGATTTTTGCTCAGCGGTATCAACTTTGCAGGATTTTTCGTGGACCCCTTCAAGTCGGCAAGCTAAGACTTTGATGGTCATATTTCTAAAAACAGAATTTGAAAAATGTTAATCCGTCTTCAAGTTATCGTGCAAACGGCGGACGGCTGGATGAACGCATTGACTAAACGTGCATTCTTGTAAGTAGGTTTTTGCTAAAGCTCCTAAT
>JAHWFO010076765.1:15310-28248 GCA_023313115.1 Rhysida immarginata | reverse complement strand
ATTTCTTCGAACCTTTGCCTCTCGAGCTTCTAGCTGCAGAATTGGATTATTTTCCCCGTTTCTGGCGAGCTTGTCAATATTTCAGAAAGTTTCCTCCTGACACTTCGTTTTCGCACTTCTCCAACAGTCTTGGTAGGCAATGGTCTCGCATCTTTCCTGATCCATTTTTCCCCTTCATCAATTATCCACTTTGCCCCATCCTCTCTCATTACAGGGTGTTTCATAATTGGTGTCCCGTCTTTAGATCCAAATAACGACTGAAGGGGAACAGATTGGGGGAAATGAATATTGATTATTTGGTTTTAATGCCCCCTAATTCAGAATAAAAACATTTCGCGTCCCTGGGGGTGAAGGGGTAAATTTTGAAAATTTTAATTTTGTAGGGGTAGGGGTTAGACTCCATCACTGCGTTTACATGCACACTTTCGATCCGGATCGAAAGACAAGTTTCAAGTCAATCCTGCAAAAAGTGGCATGTAAACAGGCTTCAAAACCCCGATCCGGATCGAGTTCAATCCCGTCGAAAGAGGTGGTTTGAAACCAGGGAAGCACCCTCAGGAAAGAGGTCAACCCAATAATAATATCCGGATCGAGTTTAAATTTGCTGTTTGGTTGAAAGAAAAAATATAGAAAATTTTAGCTAAAATAAGTTCTTGGTTGATTTATACCTCAACACAATAAATATCTATAAATAAATAAATGAATAAATTTTAAAACACATTGCTTGTTTAAATTTTTTTTTTGTAAACTTTTTTATCAAAATGTCATTTTTCCTAATTAAAAATTTTCAAATTGTCAATCAAATTGGAGTTTTATATATATTTTTTTTATCAAAATTCAATTTAATATTTTTTTTTATCAAATTATAATTATCAAATTAAATATTATATTTATATCAAAATTTCAATTTAACAATTTCTATTTTATTAAATTATAATTTTATAATTTTTATTATTTAATACAATTAAATAAACAATTAAATTGAAGTTTTTGATATAAATCTAAAAATTAATTTGATAAAATCAATTAAAATTATGTTTTGATAAGAATGTATAAAATTATATTTTGATAAAAATAAGTATAAAAAACTTAAACATGCAAATGCATTTTAAAAGTTATTAAGGATTATTATATTGAGGTAAATAAATCAAAAACTTGACATATAAATAACATTATAGTTAACATTATAAATAACCTCAACCTTATTATTTATATATAGAAAATTTTAATTGAAAACAAAATTTAAAGTAAAAATCAATAATTACAAAATGTATTGATTGTCAATTAAATTTCTAGGCGATAATAATGAGAAAATTTTAAAAAAAATTGAATTTCAGCCGTATTTTAGAGGAAGCGTAATTCAAGTGATAAGGTCGACTGAGCCAACAATGGCGGATTTTGTAGCAGATGACAAAGTCGGGCGTACTTTCCTAATCTAGAGCTTTACCCACAGGGCATCTTATTGGACTCGATCCGGATCGAATTAGATGCATGTAAACGCGAGGCAATTTTGGATTAACTCAAGTCGATCCGGATCGAAACGTGCATGTAAACGTAGTGCATGTGTTATTTAAAAAGTTGTAGAGCATCATGTAAAATGTGGGTTTAGCAAAAAACCCGGTGAAAAAAATCTCATTCCCTACCCTTTTTCGAGTAGGTAAAGTGAAAGGTATGGCTAGCTAATGTAGACAAAAACAGAAAAACTCATTAGAAACTTATTAGAACTTTATTAGCTTTTCAGGGTAACGACTCATTCATTCTCATTAATTTTCCAAATATAGACCCTACTGTTTTCTAATAAGTATGGTTTTTGTTCACATCGGCTAGCCATACCTTTCACTTTACCCACTCGATAAAGGGGGCATGAGATTTTTTCACCGGGTTTTTTGCTAAACCTACATTTTACATGATGCTCTACAACTTTCTAAATAACACATGGGGTCTAACCCTTACCCCTATAAAATTAAAATTTTCAAAATTTACCCCTTCACCTCCAAGGACGCGAAATGTTTTTCTTCTGAATTAGGGGACATTAAAACCAAATAATCAATATTCATTTCCCCCTCACCTGTTCCTCTTGAGCCGTTATTTGGACCTAAAGACGGGACATCATTTATGAAACACCCTGTATGAACAAAACAATTCCATGAGCAACACATTAAGCCTAACGGACGAAAACTGAGTCGAATTATATTATCGATAAATCGCTAACACATTAATCTAGACGAAATTTTGATCAAACGAGTCATTACTGAACTCAGCTAAATGATGAAATATTGTAAATTTTACGAAAACCGCATGAAAACACATTAACTTCGTTCAGTCTTAACACCTCCCACGATGATTTGTACTCTGTGCACTGACTAGGTAACACACAAAAAGGTGCACGTCGTGCTTTTTATCTGAAAAAAGGGAAATATTCGGTTGATCCGCTTTGCCCCCTATATCCACTTGGCCCCACTCTCCCCTACGCGTTAATTCGTCTAGAAATGAGGTTGTAGTTTGTTTTTGCATCAGACTTTCAGGGTTATTATCAAATGATAATCATAGATTAATCATACTACTACAATTTTTCAGTTTATAAAATGTTCATGTGTGATCCGACTTTGTCCCATTCAAAAAATTCGACTTCAGATCTATATAGCCCAATTCTAGATAGAATCCTATACAACTGCATCCTTTTCGTTGTGAAGAGTAAAAAATTGTATTGGGCTCAGAACTCGATAGTTGGTTATTAGTCAGCACTAGGAATATAAATATCATCATTTAATAGAAGCGACCCAATTTGGTTATCGAAAGTTTTTCCTATTTTTGATGTAATCCAGTTCCCGTATTGCTTAAATAAAAGGCAGGGAAGGCATTTTAAAAATTGATACAGGTCTTTCAATATCATATTAGTAGTGTATGAATTATCATTGATATACTAAACTGAACTGGTGAAATGTTTCATTCGCACTATGTCACGAGAAGAAAAGGAAAATTTTCTATTGGAGGGGAGGGGGGGGATTAAACACCGTAATAACTCCCAGATGGCTCATCAGAGGCAAACAATTTATTTATAAAAAATATTCATCTCATGAGAGGAGTACGTACATTTCGAATTCGTTGATTTTCTATATAAAACGAGTTAAGCAATTATCATAAAAAAAGGCATCAAGGCACAGTTAACGTAATGTATCCCTATGTTTCGGAGTAGTTAGCTGCAAAAAATTGGCTACTTATGTACACACGCAAAACCCCCCCCCCCCCCACCTCTGAAATCGGCTTAAAAACTCGTGCAATATAAATCATATATCTTACACTTATTAAAATAACACAAAAACGCGCCTCTCAACTGTAAAACTGTCTTAGAACATTCATAACGGTTTAAGCCCCCCCCCCCCCACATATTATACTATTATAAATTATTTATTAGAAGCATTGATTGTGCAATAAGGAGGGAGGCCTTAAATTGTTAGCAATGTTCTATGCTATCCTAAGGAAAGACAGCTTTCGTGTTAATAATAGCGATTTTTAAGTTGAGGCGTGTTTTTTGTGATGTTTTAAGAGGTATTTTCCTGAACGTATGATTTATATGAACGCTATAGCCATTTCTTCATTTTTAGAAATGCTACACACAAGCCTTACTCAAAGTATCTAATTGAATAAGTATACGTTTTCATACATTTAAAGTTGAGGCGTATATCTTTCTACGGCATTACTGTTATCACAATATAATTACTTTAATAATATCCCGCTTCCTATTCAAATAAATATGATTATAACTTTTAAGCATTGGATATCCGTTGAGTTTTTCAAGTATACTAATAACGAAACCAAAAGCATGGAGAAGAAAGTTAAATTTAAATATAATATATACCATGGTGCTTAAAAAATAAATAACGTAAATAAAAAATCAAGCACACCCAGTTAAAGACTTGAAACACTTTACTTGGTTCCCCCCCCCCCCCATTTCAAATTCATTTTCATATCACCATTTATCTGCATAATCTAAATAAATATCTTATTGTGCTAACCTACACAAATAGAAACTTAATCTAGTTATCGATTAGAATACACCAGACATACTGATATAGAATACAAATAAGCTCTGATTCATATCTATGTAGTGTTCTTTTTTTATCCTAGTATTTACAAGTCGACTTGTTGAACAGTCAGAGTAAGAATTCGTTTATTCTCTTGACTAGTTGTTTTAGAAACGACGGTGAAACAGTTAGTACAGCATTGAAAAACGATTTACGTAACCAGCAAAAGTTTGAGCACTGCCCAAAATTGTCGTCTTTAAAATATTAAAAATTCTAAAGTTCAGGCTAGTTGCAAATTTAAATTTTGTCAATAGCCAGTTAGATTTCAAATTGCGTAAAGGGGCTTTAAATGTTAATGGACAAGGAAATGGATCTATTTATATAAAATAAAATGGTTACAGATATATCTACACTTCAAGCTATCTGTCTCTGTAACTTTTGCTGGAAACAAGCTTTGAAAGCATTTTCTGGATAATAATGAGATGAATCATTACATCGAGATTTTGAAACGTTTAATGATGAAAATTGGCAGTACATTAATAAGCGTTGGATGATTTTACAAGAATATTTTTATATGTAAAATAGCTTTTATGATTACAGCTCATTTAGGAATCATTTCAGTTTCAAGATCGTGAAGCAGTCACGCGAGTGCAGTGTAAATTGCTATTTTTTCGATTTCACTGTTTATATTTCATGCTATTTGGCTGTCAGAGACATGTCTGGCATTTACAACCAAGCATCAATATTTTCATAACTCATCTATAAAAGGAACTTTTCATATAAATTTCCCTATACTTTTGACCTTCACGACTTGGTAGAATGTAATTTTTCATTTTTTTCTTCAATTGCACTTTCTCGTGTAATAGCGTAAACTTTTTATTATTGATCTGTTTTTTTTAGTAATTCAGTAAAAAATAATGATTGCTTATTTTTATAATTTTATAAGCATTTTGTATGCCCCTTCCTAAAAATTGAGAGATCATCTTCTCTTAGCACATTTATTTTTATTAAAATTTTTAAAATTTATCAGTTTTTAATTATAAGCATTTTATAACTTTGCTGTGTTAGTTTGTTTAGGTCAAATCTTGTAATCAATATTAAACCAACTTTCCGACAAGCTAGGGAGCTGCAATTTGACACACTTATGCAGAATCGATGACAATTTATAATAAAGAAAAAAATTTTCAAATCGGTTCATTGGTTCGTGTTCTAATGGTACTAACTCATTACTACGAATTGATTGTTGTAACAATTGGACATTTCGTTATGGCGAGAGTAAATGTATCTATTGTTTATTGTTGCAAAATTAAGCTGTATTGTTGCCACTAAATAAAACATTATAAAAGCTTGGTTTGATAAAACCTTTTTCCTCTTAACTTGTTATTTATGAAGATAACGCGTTGCAGCTATCAGATAATGAGACCAACTCCACGAGATGGATTTAATGATTGAAAAAAAAAGACAAGAATGATTTTACCGCCAAAGCGGATAAAGGGAGAACATTTTCATGTTATGGATATATTGACTTTTATGTTATAGCATCATGTATACCGGGTGGGCAAGAAATAACGTGAGGTGTTCACAGCTCGCTAGCGGGAATTCTATTAAGCCAAATGCAGTACATTTTGGTGTATATACTTAGTGAAACATGCAGTTTCGATTTCTGCAAAAAAAAAAAAAAAATAGCACCAAAAGCCGCCATAGGGGGCGCTTATTTTAAGAAAATAATGAATACATTTGCATAAGCGCGTTCCGTGTTGAGCAATCATGACAATAAAAGGCAAGGCTGAGGATTTCCCATCTTTCACGAACGAATGGCCTGACGATGACGCTTACTCTGCCTGACCGGGCGTTATTAGTCAAGTTGTTTCATCAGAAGAGCGACAATGCAAGTGCTGCCCTTCGTGAATTCCGGCGATTGAAAACGTTACGAAGAGGACCGATGAGCATAACTAACTTACGGGAAATGATTGAACGATTTGAATCTACCGGAACTCTAGGAGTGGAACCAGGCCGGGGACACAAACGAATCAGACAGCAACACGTTGAAGAAGTTGCAACTGCTGTTGTGGAGCAGGAGACGACTACTGTGCAGGGTACCAGCAGTGCACACGCAATAGCACGCCAAACAAATATCCCATATTCGACGGTGAGGAAACTATTGCATAAGATATTGACATTTAGTCTCTATAAACTCACACCTGTTCAACAATTGCTTCCTGGAGTTGAACGTACCCGAACTGACTTTTCGTTGAGATTTTTAGCACGTATGGAAGTGGATGATGCATGGCCATGGCAAATTTTATGGAGTGATGAGGCACATTTTTAATTGAATGGTGATATCAATACCCACAACTGTCGTATTTGGGCCGCATCAAATCCACAAGTCTGTCTGCCAACTCCTATGCATTCACCGAAACTAACAGTATGATGCGGCTTTACTGCTTCTTTCATCATCGGCCCGTACTTTTTTGAAGAAATCCGTCCCCGTGGACCGGTGACTTGTTCCGTCAATTCTGTCAGGTATGCCGATATGCTTGAGAATTTTGTGATACCACGATTGCAGGAAAAGGGTTGTCTGGATTCTGCCATTTTTATGCAGGATGGTGCGCCAATCTTGCGAGAACGTTTTTCAGACAACAGAATAATTAGTCGTGCATTTCCCTTGTGATTTTTGGTTATGGGGATATTTGAAAAGCCTTATGTATCAAGCACATGTTCCTGACCTTTCAACCTTAAAGGATCAAATAACGTTACATATCAGACTAATTAATGCAGATATGCTGCGAGCTGCCGTGGAAAATGTCGTGTATCGCATGCAGGTATTGGAACAGCACACTGGTGGTTATATTGAAACACATTTGTAATTAAAAATAAAACATTGTTTATTGTTGTTACTAAAGTTGGTTTGTACGGTATTTGTTCATTTGACAATTGGGTATTCAGTGTTTTCTTGAAATAAGCGCCCCCTATGGCGACTATTGATACTATTTTTTTTTTTTTTTTGCAGAAATCGAAACTGCATGTTCCACTAAGTATATACACCAAAATGTACTGCATTTGGCCTAATAGAATTCCCGCTAGCGAGCTCTGAACACCTCACGTTATTTCTTGCCCACCCGGTATTTCAAAAATATGATATCAAAATATGTTAACTTGGGAAATTTAATATGCCTGACTTAATTAGCATGCAAAATATGTGATATACTTACGTAAGTAATATCTAGTAAAGCCGTACCATAAACTTGCTTCCACTTAATTGCCGCAGTTTGAAAGGAAACAAGAACCAATTTAAGTAAATAACTATTAACCCAGAAGAACTTGTCATTGTTTACCGTTAGTGTTTCCTAGCACTAGATTTATTGTCTTTTTTTATTTTACCAATGATCTCATTAAAACGAAAGATAGCAATCGATAATAAAAAGTGACATTTACATGGATATTTAATCTAAAATGTTCACTAATTATATACAGGCAGCTTTCGATTTTCGAAAGCGTCGGTTCCTAGGGAACAGTTCTTATAAGTCTTCGTTGTATTAGAAACTCCAGTGAGTTATTTTCAATCAATTACAGCTAAATTTAATGACATTTACACACGCGACAGTTCTCCCAGTTTCTTTCTGTCGATCGTGATCAGATATCAAGAAAAAAAAGTCCAACCCACTTATTCAATTTTTATCATATTTTCTGCATTTGATTGAAAAACTTAAACCCAAAAGAGAAAACATATACAGGCTGAGTTAAAAAGTTTATTTCAATTACAACGATTCAATAAGAGAACCCTATCCAAACGATAATCAGTTCTTGTCATGCACGCGACAGCGTATCGGCAGCTATTGTTTCAAAGGCTTGTAATACGGCTTTGTAGCCCTCCAGACCTTTCAGCAGGAGTGGCATAAAAACGGTATCCTTTAGATACACAAAGAAAAAAAAATCACAAAAGGTCAAGTAAGGGATCTTAGTAATCACTAGCGAAGTACCACATCATCAAAGTGGAACGGTGTAACTAGCGGTTAAGTACAAGTTACGTCCAGAAAGTAAAATGCGTTTGGAAGTAGAAAAAAAAGCAGGTATACATCCAGAAAAAAGGAATCTTCATACCTTGAAGTATTTTTATACATAGCTCCCAATTTTGTAGACAATTATAGTAACGCGGCACGTGTTTTTGTATCCCTCTTTATTGAGTTGCCACCTGTGATGGCATCCACGTAGTGACAGCTTCTTTTACACCGTCTTCGTTGTTGAACTTGTGGTCGCACTTAACTAGCGATTTTCATGTCTTTTTCACTTGAAATCGTTCCTTGGCGGGCAGAAGTTCACTCAGTTGACTCAGTATCACTACGCAGTTGACATTGGTTGACATCATAGGCGGCAACTTTTTATGAAGAGGGATACAAAAACTCGTGCCCCGTTATGAAAAGTGCATTCAAAATGGTGGGAGCTATGTAGAAAAATAGTTAAGTTTATGGAGATTTTTTTGAAAGACATTTTAAGTGTTTGTATTTGCTTTTTTTGTACTACCAAACGAAACTTACTTTCTGGACGTACCTCCTAGATGCTAAATCAGGGAACGCCGCTTGTGTTTGTGATAGTGAGGCGAGGCTTGGTCTGCACGTTTATTCGACCGTCCCACAGTGCGGCTGATTGCCAAAAAGCTGGCCAAAACTCGAAAAATAAAAGTGTCTAAATAAGATTTTGTTAGCATGCAGTTGGCTAGAGGGATCCTATAAGAATTAGAAATGGTTAAGAGTAACGTCCTATACCCCAAATTCTTTCTTTATTTTCAGTTGCAGTTTGGCCTTTTTTCAAGCGCACTTTTGGTGTAGTTATTCGGCAAAACCTTTAAACGTGTGAAAGCGCGTGCAGCAAAGAAAATCTAATAAAACCAAATGGAATGTACGTTTGAAGGTTAGTAAAATACGTAAAAAATTTTGTAAATGTCATTTCTTTAACAGAAAATTTTTAGCAGCACAATAATAAGGGTACTTTTTTTCGTTTTTTTTCCAATAAAATTTGAGTTTTCAAATCAAATGACAATAAAACGCTGTCGAATGCTGTCTTCTAACCTTTTGGAGGTTACTTGGGAAAGTATTAACTATCGATTAAGCCAAAATTCAGCTGCCACCTCCTGCCACTTGAATTGTTATGGGTTTTTTCCTAAGGATGCTTTGCCCAAACCTCCCAGTCAAAAATTTAATCTTATTGAAATTTCCGTACTTCATGATGCAATAAAAATCTGAAAACATTCAGCAACATTTGGCATGCCTTAAACAACAATTATCAATAGTAATGTTGCCCAAAAGTTATTAATAAATTATTTAAACAAATAATTATTCAACAATTTTTGCGATAAGCTATTATTTTTCTTAAACAAATCGAATGCGTTAATTTTTCAAAAAACCCAATGATTTTTTTCAGAATTTTCTCTCAACTATAAAAATAATCTTATTTTTAGGTTCCAGTATGTCCACTACTGTTGATTTACCAAGGTTACAATTATTCCAAGTAATAAAAGATATTTTGAAGGATGATATCAACGTGATTTATGGAAGGATCTGAAAACCAAAATGCGACTTATAATTTGAAAATTGTTGTTTTCGATTTCATTGTTTCGAGTTCAAGGCTCTGACTTATGTGAGGTTGGCTCGCTTGGGGTTTAAAACGCCCTGGGTGACGCCATCTTGTATTTGCCATTTCGAATTTTATAATTCTGACAGAAAATTCGTAATCAGCGACCCCAAAACCCTCAAAAACGATATGTAACTTGATTATGATAAATAATACATGATATTATTTATTATATTATATTATCGACCAGGGGGTGGTCGATTAGGGGTGAAGGGGGTGAATTTCTGTACATTTGACATAAAATTTGTAATCAGCGACCCCAAAATCCTCTAAGATTCCATTTTGGAGTGAATTACTTGAATTTTCGAATTTTGGCCAGCTTTTTGGCAATCGGCCGCACTGTGCGTCCGTCGTTTGCACAATAACTTACTTAAAAGCGAATTAACGTTTTCAAATTCTATTTTCGACAGTATGATTTTAACACATTTGGTGTTTGCGTTGAACATCTTCACTAATAATAACAACTTAGGATTTGCAAGAATAAATCAACTGGCCTTCAAAAATTCGAATACGTTGAAGAAAAAAGCTTAGCATGGTAAAAGACAGGATTTCCAGAGAGAAGATTCCTATTCGTTACACTCAAGATAATGTACAATTCCAAAAAAACTGAATTTGCATAACACTACTAGGTAGAATATGTAGCTTCTAATTATTTTCGTGAACTTATTGTAACGATTGCTCTGCTGGCTCCATCGTTTTGACTCAGTTGCATTCACATTTAATGCTTGATTTGCTTAATTAATCATTATATTTTGTATTTTGAAAATGTATAGAGTTGCCAATAGTTGCATCTCTTACAATCTTCTTATATTTAACAGTCAAAGATTATTTGTTCATTTTGACTGCATCTGTATCATTTTGACCTGCACAGTAACTCTACTACAAGTATTGAAAAAAAAACAGTGAACTCTCAAAAAAACCTTTAATTGCGGCCATGCGGCCAACGCGCCAACCAATTGCGCCACTACGGCCATGAAAGGTTCTGAGCCAAAGGGTCTGAGCCATAGGTTCCTGGTTCGAATCCAGGCTGCGAAATTTTCTTTCTTATTTTTCATCATTAATTTGAACAGCTGAAGTTGGCGTATAATTAAACCCTCACTCTTTAAATAATTTTCGCCTTAAGAAAAAATAGTTACCTGGCCTGCGGACTAGGTAACTGATCCAACCAAGCCCTGAGGTCATGTAAATAGCGGTTCGCTTTCCTGGCCGCAGTGGCGCAATTGGTTGGCGCGTTGGCGGTCTGAGCCAAAGGTTCCTAGTTCGAATCCAGGCTGCGGGATTTTGTTTCTTATTTTTCATCAACAAATAATGACATGCCATGAATATACAAATTTGAAGATTATCGAATTTGAACATTGAACCTGTATTAATGTTTTCAAAAGCAATCCAAAAGTTGTTTTAAATAGTTTATGTGATGTTGATTAGGTTAGCCTTTCGGTACATGGTTATGTCATTCCTTAATGGTTTATTCATCTATATACATAAAACAAAGTCGGGTTAGTTACACCATTTATAACTCAGGAACGGCTGGTCCGATTTTAATGATCTCTAATTTGTTGGATTCGTCTCCGCCCCGAATAGCAGAATAACTATTAAAATATTAGAAAAATTCACGGAAAAGGGGGGGGGGAGGGGGGTTGAAAGTTTGTTAACACGTTAACTGGTGTTGTACTATATACTGTCCGCACGCCACGAGAAGACCGCTGAGTTGCTTAATGTGTTTGTTGGTGTCGCTGCAGTTGGGGGTCAAACAGCCAAATGTGAGTCGATCCATGTTTCGTCGATGTAAACAATAGGATGATTTTCTTCTCTTATTTCTTTTCTTTTTTTTTCTTTGTCACGCACGCTCATAGCTTATTTGTAATTAATGATGTGACGTGAGCTGTCAATAGCGGAAGATGGTGGAACTGGGAAGACATTCCTGATGTCTTTGATTTTGCCTACTGTTCGTGCGAGTTCCGACATTGCGGTAGCAGTTGCTTCTTCTGGAATAGCGACCACATTGTAGGAAGGATGCCGTGCGGCTCATTCAGCGTTAAAATTGCCGTTAAACCTTCAAACTACTGAACAACCGACATGTAACATGGCCAAAGTTTTAGTAGCATCTAAAATCATCATCTGGGACGAATGCACAATGGCGCACAAACGCGCATTGGAAGCACTTGACCGAACATTGAAAGATCTGCGCAATGACTCGAGATGTTTTGGAGGCGCAATGATTTTACTGTCTGGCGATTTCCGCCAAACACTGTCAGTCATTCCAAGATCGACTGCTGCCGATGAAATAAACGCTTGCCTCAAATCATTAAATCTATGGGGCTATGTGAAGAAACTTCAGCAGGCAGCAAACTACCGAACGATCCATCTGCTGAAGATTTCTCAAAGCAATTGCTGACTATCGGTAATAGCCGTTGGTGTTCCTGTCGACGAATCGAGCGGATTGATTTCATTTCCTCCGAAATTTTGCAATCAAGCTCATCAACAAAATATTCCCGAACATCATTGCTAACCACATAAATAACAAATGGTTTTGTGAGCGAGCAATTTTGGAGGCTAAGGACAAAGATGTGGATGACTTAAACTTCGTAATTCAGAATCAAATCGTTGGTACTCTGCATTCATACAAATCTATTGACTGTGTAAAAAACGAAGACGAAGCCACCAACTATCCAACTGAATTTTTAAACTCCTTCGATGTACCTGGCTTACCACCGCACAATTTACAACTGAAGGTTGGCTCGGTAGTCATCAAGCTTCGAAATCTAAACCAATCAAAAGTATGCAATGGAACGTGTTTGGTGATAAGAAAACTGATGAACAATGTGATTCACGCGACGATACTCAAAGCAAAATTCAAAGGTGAGGAAGTTCTCATTCCGAAGTTTCCGATGATCCCAACCGATATGCCCTTTGAGTTTAAACAAATTCAATTTCCGATTCGTCTTGCATTCACCAAGGCCAATCCTTGAGTGTTTGTGGTCTGAATCTAGAAAATACATGTTTTTCTCATGGTCAGTTGTACGTGTCATGTTCACGTGTCAGCAAACCATCCGCTTTATTTGTTCTTGCGCCTGATAAAAAAGACAAAAAATGTCGTATTTCACAAGGTGCTTCACTGAAGAGAATCAACCCGAGTGCAACCCATACAGCAAAAAAAAAGCTTCAATAAAGCAAATTTCTTGCTGACACGCCATTGAAATACTTGATTTTTGTATTTTTATTGAATTTTTATTTTCTTTATACAGGGTGTTTCAAAATTATGTACAATAAATTTAGTGACATATT
>JAHWFO010076757.1:0-10575 GCA_023313115.1 Rhysida immarginata | reverse complement strand
TGATAAACATGGATCTTATACGGGAACAGGTGTAAATCCTTTCTCAAAATTCGCCACGTCGTGGTATATGACAGCCCTTCTTCAATGGATAGGCGGCGAACAGATTTTTTGGTAGGGGAATCGACCAACCTTGTGCGAACATTTTCGACAACTTCGGCCGTTTGAACACAAGCTTCCTCTCCGTATTTTTCTTGCCTTTAACACATTCAGTGGCACGAAATTGCTTGACAAAATCCATGATTGCTTGCCTGCCTGGTGCGTCTCGACACTTATATTCTTTCCGGAACTTTCTTCGCACGGTTACAGGTGATATTGTCTCGAAATACCATTCGACAACCTTGCATTTCTGCTCTGTTGATAAAGCGGGCGCCATTTTTCAACAATACGATTTCCATGCAGCAATACGATTTCCATAGTCGTTGCAACAATACAAATTCCAACTATTTAGAAATTCGATATGGTGCTCATATTCTTTCAGTTGTTTATCCCTAATGCACGTCATTTGAGTGAAATGGTCAGAAATTGACTGAATCACCCTGTATTAAGGGGGGATTACGGTTTTCGTTGAATACACTGGTCAACACACATTTAAAAGTCATTTTATGGTAAATTTGTTGCACTGATTCTGAATATGAGATCAGTTTTTTCAAATTGGCTCTAGTTTTTGAGATATTTAATATAGTTCATTTTCTACTTTTCAACATGTATATTTATCCAGTAGAACTGCAACTTTGACAAACGTAGGTTTTCTGGACTAATTTGAGTGTGCTGATTCCATATCTGAACTCCAAATTTTTCTATCACGTCAGGATGTTAAGTTTCAGTGGTGTAAAACAGTCTCCTGATGTCAAATTTAAACAATGGCTACCATTAAAATTTAAACTATTTTTATAACTCGAGATCTTGACTTGATAGGGAAATTTGGAATTTAGATTTGGAATCAGCACGCTCAAATTAGTCTAGAACACCTATCTTCCCCGGTACCAAAAATGTTGTTGACCAGAGCTATTGGTAGTCATTTTATTATATACACAATTGTTTTTGCAGATTACAAAAAAACTAGAGCCAATTTTGTATTTTCACAGTCATATTCGTGTTCAGCACATTCAACTCATTAAGAAATGGTTATTTTCATATCGGAGGCAAAATGTTTTGAAAATTTGTTGCCCAGTGATATTAGAAAGATTCTGGTTGTTTGAAGATAGTCAATAATTGTGGTAAGAAATAAGAAGCCGTATAGCCCAATGAAGGAAAACGGGTTCTCTAGATATTTAGGTGAATGCGATAATTGCTGCTAGTTTATGAAATTCGAAAGTAAAACCTTCCTGAATGCACATTGCATATGATATTAATGTCAGTTCAAATTCAAAATCTGCTTTTAATAATTAACACTGTTTTTAAGTATTTCTCTTTCATCGTTTATATTAGAGCCTATGTTAGATAATTTAAAAGATTTAGTTTGTTATAGAACGACCAAACAATATTTAGACCATTCTTCAAGTTTAAAATTTGAGGCATTGAAACGAGTTTGAGAATGGATGCATTATTGATAAATAACTATACTGTTTGAAAAAGTTTTTAAAGACAACAAGAGAATTAGGGGAGGGGTAAGCATACTATGGTAAACGAGAATCCTTTTTTCTCATAGCGTTACGTTTCCCTTTTCCCCCTCCCCCATCGGTGGTGTTCATCAAAGTTGGCTGGAGGGATCGACAAACAGCGGCTGGAGCGCCTAATTCCCATACGAAAACCTAACGAGAAAGTGAATCGCCACTGGCTATTGAAGGTCTGCCGCGTTGTTCTATGGGCGGAGGAGGGTTATTCTGTCTATCTGTCTGGAAAAGAAGGAGGGAAGGAACACAACAAACGGGTCACGAGAGTAAAATACGCCCACCTACCCAACACAATATTTATCTCTCGCAATCGGAAAAACAAAACGTAGAATGTCGCCAAAGGAAGATAAACAACACACAAGGGACAAGGATAGATGAAACTTTTTGTGTGCGCGTGAGCACTTCGTGTTGATACCTTTGCAGGAGAGTTTTAATCCCTTCTTCTGCGCTCCATTTTTACGGATGCAATGTCGGTGAATGAAGATTTCGTCCGGTAAAGTAGGTCACGTCAGATTAAAAGGCCCCCCAGACCTGGGCAACCCGAATGACCACTTTCACCCCCGTCGACGAGTGAGATTATGGATAGAACATGGCCAGACATAGCGACGGTTCTGTTTTCCTTCCCTTCTCCAGTTTTTGATTGGAAAATATGCATCGGGTCTACTGGTTTTTGTTGAATCGTCCTTCTCCCCTGTTTCTCTCACTCTCTCTTTCTTTCTCTTCTCTCTCCTTTTTTTCCCCTTCTTCTTTCTCTTCTTCTCTGCTCGTAATACGACTGACCTAATTTCACTTCTGGTGGACGAAATCTCCTCTTTTTCTTTTGGAAGTTCCTATTACACTTGGCGGTCACTCGACGCACTTTTCGGTCCTCATCATCAAATTCGTCGGATGCTTTGGTTTCCCCTTTCACCTCCTCCTTCGTCTGAAACTCTCTCAGTTTTCCTTATGACTATTCTTCATTACTTCTCAGTTTTCGTCCTTCTCCATTTTCCCTTTCGTATCGGGTCACCTTTACCTTTTTGGCGTTGCTAAAACCTACAAAACGACGGAGTCGAGAATGGATCAACCGATTTTATCATTTGCTTATCAGGTGGCTGTGTATGCATTTATTCTGTAATAACTCGTTTTCAGATCTTCGAAGATAAAAGAAGCAACACGATCGTTAAAAAAAAGTTACTTTTGTCGAAATCTGTTTTAATTTTAGGAAGAGCAAAGGGGAAAGTGAGTTTCTTGGATAAAGAGGCTTTTGATTACAATCATGATCAATTAATGTGGATCACCCATTATCCCATGATACAGTTTTAAGAAGGTCAAAACGTCTCGGTGAAATAAAATTTTAAGATGTACAAAATAGGTGAATTCATTGATAATTCATGCTTAAAAGGAAATTTAAAAGTTTATTATGTTTGTTATAATTATTAGTTATGTAAAACATTACAACAGACCTGAAATCAAAACAAGAAACTAAATTTTAATTCCATTTCTTATAAAAAAAATTAAAATTAAATTTTATTGTGTTGCAAGTGGACCCTGTCTCCATTTGTTAAATTAATAATTAATTTGAATTTTGAAAATGTCAATAGCTCAATAATGTTCAATAATTATTCATTTTCTTTAAATTTACTTGGATATTGATATTTTATTATTCAACGGACAATAACCCTCCACAATATAGATCCGGCATATATGGAATTTATTGCAATTCTTATGATATGGAATATCTCGCCCTATATCGGAGAAGGATCCCAATAAGAGTTAATGAACATTTTGGATATGTTAAAAATTATAAACCAGAGAAATATCAGGTTTCGCCCACCACGTTTTGACGGTTGCGCACTGCGCCAAATAAGACAATTTCAAAATAGTAAATAATATTCTAAATTTTCTCGAATCCCTGGAGATCTCAAAAATTCCACCAGACAAATGATTGAATGTAGATCGAAGTTCTCCTGACTATCAGAATGGAATCAAGTATTTAAATTCCACAAATAACCAAACAACATTGGTTATTATCAGACCCATACCGCAACTGAAATATATCCATATAGGGTTGAATAAACTTCTTTGTGGACAGGTGGTGTGTCGTTTCTCCAACTTTCCTCTAAATTATTTTTAATTTAATTTAATTTTAATTTCTTTTAAAAGAAATGGGATTAAGTTTTGAGTTGAGATACGTTGTTTTAAATTAATTAATAATTCTAATACATTTCCACCTCAGCGTTCAAATTGGTTAATCTATTATATTTGCTTTGCATACAGAAACGTTTATTTCGGTGGCGGCATTTTAGGACGATAGAAGATAGAGTAGGCTCAAAACTTAGGTGGCTTTCATTGGTATCGTATGTGAACAAGGTCTTTTAAATTTAAAAGATGTACGAGGAGACTTATAAAACGCAGACTTTTAAGATATAAGTTGCTTTGCATTATGAAAACATAATAGACCTGAATATTGTAAATACTAGTAGGAATTGAATAGGCTATACGTAATGACATAACTATTCATGTACAGGTTCTATTACTGATGTTTAGCTCATGATTTATGTCACTACTTTCCTGCGTCATTCAAGTTTTTTTTTATTCCGGTTTAAAGTGAGTATGATCCAGTTTTACATTCGCTCCAATGATTCCAGTGCAAATTCGTTAGCCTTACGCAAAACCGATTTATTGGGCGGAAAGAATATGCAATGTAAACAATGTTGATAATAAGATATCATTATGTTACGTAAGCATTAAGAAAGATGAACATTCTTAAAAAACACGTCCACTCTAAATGCTATTCTAAAAATCCATTCTGCCCACAGGTGTTTTGTATTTTAATTCGTATCTTCTTCTCAATTTATAACTGCTTCAGCTCCGTGACATCGATTTTAATTGAATGTCGTGGAAAACAAAATTACTGGAAATGAATTTGAAATATTTTCGGTACGTAAAAAAAATAAAATGAAGGTGAGTAGGATGGGAAGGGAGAGAGAAAAAGAGGGAGAGAGAGAGAGAGAGATAAGGGAATAAATATTCCAATAATTCCTGGCCAATCCAATCTTGTGCCATCCTCTGGCCAGGTGAGATGGCCAGGTGAGAGAAGGCCGGCACTTGAGGAATGCTACTTGCCTCCTTCCTATGATTTTTTGAAGATGGAGAGAGAGAAAAAAAAATGTGAAGGAAAAAGATTTTTATCTCTTAGCGATTATTATTTTTCGCAAGCTTCTCCCGCCGTTCCGTAGTCCCGTTAAGGCGCATGCTCGGGATCCTTAAAGGATTTACATCCGCTCTGAGTGGGCGTCACCTGTCCAGGTGAGGTGAGCGGCGATAGAGACGGCGGGCGATAGAGGAGGGTTAAATTTATTCCAGGATTTTTTTTAAGGGGGTTAATTTTTTCTTTTCTATGTCTATTTTGGATGGTCCCTTCTCGTGATTCCACTTTAACCGAAAGTGCTCGTTTCCAATAGTCCCACCTGAGCTGTGCTCTTTGGTCGGTGTTCGTTGCTTGTGTACATAGCACCTTGGACAGGATGTAGTGTACGATTCGTTGGTAATTACTGCACATTAGACACCCAATAAAAGCGCTGACCTTGAGGGCAAGGGTAAAAGCAGGTTTCCCGTAAAGTTTAAGTCGACTCGGTTTTGGTTCATTTTATTGGTGCCCTCAAACTGACCTTGGCGAGTACAAAGGAGTTGCCCGGGCTAAACTCTGGAAAAAATTTTTCCAATCTCGTAAAAACTATATGCGCCTCCGCCCACTCCATCAGCCACAGAATTTTATTATTATTCACTTTAGAAATCTCTTTTTCTTCTTTTGTTGAGTGCTCTTCTTCTTTGGAAAGTTACTTTGAAATTTTTTTCTGGAACACCTATTCAGCTTTCCAGCCTCACTAAAGTTAGGTGAAATTTTTCAATACGTTAATCCAGTTTATTTTTCTTTTCTATTCCCCCCCGTAATGATTGAGTAACAACTTTCCCTTTTCCTTCAGGCCTATTACGTAATTAAGTGAGTGACATCCCTTTTCATTTGTGATTAGATAAAATAGTAAAAGAAAAAATACGAACAAGTGCGAGAGAGAGATAAAAAAAGGAGATTAAATTATAAGTGCAGTGAGTGAAGCACCAATTATGGTTATTACCGTTCGCCATTTAAATTTTACAACTCGCAAGGTATTATTTTTCCATCTGTTTGACAGGAGATTTAATTTCATAAATTAAGCATTAATTGAAGCGCAACGTACTCTCTCTCTCTCTCGCTCTCTCTCTCTCTCTCTCTCTCTCTCTTCCGCCGAACGATTGAATCGTTTGATACAAGAAAAGACACTTAACACAGAAACACTAGTTTTTTTCTTAACTTGAAAGCATAATAATTGCAATGATAATTGTGTATAATGTCTGCACAAGTGTTATCATAAGCAGATATTGGTTTCATTTTTTAAGGAGCGACAGTGATGGCTTTAAAGCGACACCTCTACGGAGAATAGAAACGACCGTCGATTAAGGTTCCCAGCACATCTCACTCTCGTAATCTACTTCAATTCATCGCCTCTCTTTTAACCCCTTCCTATTCTTCCTGTTCCCCTCTTTTCCTTGCTAATCCCTCACCTCTCTCTCTCGCTCTCTCCCATATTCCATTTTTTTATGAAACCTCATCCAGTCCAGTATCGTATAGTCAGACAGGGAGGAGGGGGAGGAGACAGAGTCTGAGCTTTGCTTATGTGCAGGAGGAGCGTCTAAAAAAAAGGGGAAGAGAGAGAAAGGGCAGGTAGAGCATTGTAACACAGAGGAGTAGTAGTGTAGGGTGAAGAGGGCGAGCTCTTTGCTGCACAGGAACGTGCTCAGGTGAAAGCAGGATCAAGGAAGGTGAGCCGCCTTTCTTTGGCTGACCCCCATTGAACGACACCCGGGCACGCTGGCAGGGAGACTTCCAATGACTGTGTGTGTTTGTGTGTGTGTGTGTGTGTGTGCGTGCGTGCGTGCGTGCGTGCGTAAATGTGAGTGTGTTTAGGCAAGATATAGCAATAGTAGATTGCAAATATAGGTTTTGGTACAGACAGGCCTATGGATCTTCAGAGATACGTGATATTTAATATTGAAAATAATATATATTCGCTTAGTTATATCTGAGTAGCCTATGGAACTAGACAATATCTTGAATCTAGTCTGTTCTGCGCAATTTACTGAACGTGAGTTACGATACAAAATAGTATAATTACCGCAGGATATTGACAACGAGGTACAAAGAAGCCACTGTTTATGGAAGAAGAGACTCCGATTATTTTGTTCGCTTAAAATACGACTAATAAAATATTTGAGATTTATTAGAAAAAGATGATTTTATAATAGAGCAATTGAAAAACTCAAGATAGAGAATAGTTAGAGATAACAATCCACTGTAATAGTTCAGATTCCAGTTGTTTAATTTCATTCTGAAGGTGTCATTATCAACCTGTATATCTTTGTAGAGGAAGGAATAAAAATTAAGAAGTTGAAATTAAAGTTAATCTACGTGAACTATTATAATCCTACCAGTCACATAAATTACTCAAATTATTTTCTGATACAATTTTTAAAAAATGGGGGGGGGGGGGATTTATACCCACGTATTGGAACTATAAAATGAGAACCAAAGATAAAGAAATTCTGGATCGTATTTCTATTACCTTTTTCTGTGGATTAGAGGTTCTCACCTTAACACTCATTCCATTCCACAGTTTTTTTATTGTTTTGTTTTATTGATGGAAGGTTTTGTGATAATATCGTTTACGTAAGTCCTGAGGCTATTCAAATATAATTAGTTGAAAAATGAAAACAAAATTTAGACATATAATGATAATATCGTGCAAACAGCTGTTGTTTCGGATAGAGTTTATACTTTGTCTAAGATAAAAAAAAAATAAGAAGACGGGTTTTGGTTAAGGATAGTCTCTATCGAAACGTCAGCCGTTTTCCGGGTCTTACCACTTTGTGTCCAATTTTGGTTTCATTCCAGGGTTTCTGTGCCTCGTCCTTCTTTTCTTCTACATTCGTCATTAGTTGAAAAATGAAAATTTCTTTTGGGCTACATTTTATACTACCTAAGTTCTATTAAAAGCAGTAGCTTTATGTTATTTGGCACAACACGATGTAGAAGAAAATTATTTACAACTCCATTCGAAAAAAAGAAAATACTAAGTCAATTTGACTTTTATATCCATAAGCGTGGAGGTTAAGTGGTCGTAATTATCTTTCCTCATATGGACTTCGTTCCAATTACATTGCTATCTTTGATTATCTTCGTGCTAATAAATATTATTTTAAATTTATAAGTTAATTTTATCAGATATTTGCTAAAGGATTTTGTTAAAGTGTTTCACAAAAATTTGAGAAAATGAAAGTGACCAAATTAAGTGTGACGAAATGATTAGGAACCTTCATAGAATAAATAATAAAATTAAACTGGACCTGAATCTCCAAACATCAGGTAAAGATATTATTTGAAAAAATGATAGGAAAAATTCTGCGACCTGGATTCGAGTGTTATATGCTCTACGCCTCTACCAAAAGGTGTCTTATGCTCGACGCCTCTTATTGTACGGGTGTCTGCGATAATCCAATTGGTAGCGGCGTCGAGCATATGAAATTCGAGGTTCCCGGTTCGAATCCAGGCCGCTGAATTTTTCCTTCCATTTTTTCAAATAATATCTTTAACCTTCATAGAGTTTCAGCAAGTAGGCGATCACGTTGTTTTGAAGCAAGATTTTCATCGAAATAATTATTTACTAGAATATTAAGCAATTTTGTGTAATAAGCAATTTTTGATGAGCTTTAATCGTTAGTAAAGCCTTATTTGTATTACACTCTCTGATTGTAACAATGCTCTGATTCGGGTTTCTAATCATTTCGGCACGCTTCTCTTGATCAGTGTCACTTTTCATCACATGGAAGGTTCCCCATTTAACTCATTGCATTAACTCTCTCGAGTTTTTTATGAAATGTTATCAACAAATCTTTCACCGAATTATTGCCGAAAGATAGTGATTAGGCTAACTGTCTGAATGGGATCTAACCATAACCCCCACCGGAGAAAACACCGCACCCATAAAGTGTAAAGGAGGACAAAATCGTCACAGTAAAAGCACAAAAAGCATAACCACACATGCTGGGAAAGGCTACTGTTAAGTGTTGATTGCCTGGATCATTAGATTTACGGGCTCATCAACATCTAGGCTATTTTGCACCCATTCATATTGCATAATGACTGCTATATTTTACGCTCCGGAGACAAACAAACAAACAAACATCCATGCCACGGCAAAATTCGAACCCATAATCTGACTGGTTCGAGAACTGGAAAGGCTACATGCAGCGCTCTCCTCCGCCGGGCCGGCTGATTATGACGAAATGGCTCCATACAAATATATGTAGTCGCTCACAATTCTATTCACAGATACAAATAGCATTTTATAAATGGTCAATTGACTAATAGATTTTCAAATTTGTTGGTCAAGTTCACATTTTGGAATTGATGGTAAATTCTGCTTTACATAATAGTTAACATTCTTGTAGGTTTTTAAACAACTAAAGTGTTAAAGATCCTGCAAATTTGGCTTTATTTATTAACAAACTGTATCTTTATTAACTTACATTCAGGTTTTCACTTAGTTTGACTTGTTACTTCTGAATGCTTGACATTTTCAATGAAAATTGAAGATATTTGAAGTTTACTGAATTGCCGTATAATCATAAAAGGATGTAATATTCCGATATCAGTGAAGAAGATACACTATATCTGCGTATGACCACGTCACCTTCATGCTCTTTAAAGTAGAATAATGAGTGTTTTAATAAAAATTTTCAACTTGTATATGGCTTGCTCAGTTTCTAAAGTGGACAGGCAGTGAGAGCGTGTGGGGATATAATGTTGAAGTCGCAGGTGGTTTGCAACGAGTTTCGTCGATTAAAGCAAACGTAATTGACTTGTAAAAATATTGAATAATTCGGTTTGAAGGGGACGATAACAGTGTCCAATGAACTCGTCGCCGCTCATTACTTATACATTGACTCTGAAAGTGGGTTCGAAATGTAAAGGACAGCGTTGATATTCAAGGGGATAAGGAAAGGTAACGATGCATTACAATTGCATTCCTTCCTCTCCTATTCCAGTGCAAATCACCCCACCGACACCTGTTCGCATCTCTCTCTCTTCATTTTGGACCACCTTGATTGAATGAGGTTTTTATGTCGGTTTTCAAGCTGTATAGTTATGGAGAGAGAGAATGTTAAAAATAGTGAATCATCATTTAAGTTTTTGTCTTGTTTTTTTTTTTCTTTCTTTCTTTCTTAATTTCAAAAGACTTGCTTGTGGAACTTGTTGGTGCTTGTAATTGATGGTTGTGGTTTTTTTTTTTCCTTTTTTCCAGAATGTTATCGTTTCGGCATTTTCAAGGTCTGACATGAATTTTATTTATTTTTAATATTGGGAAGTGTTGTTCATAAATAAGCACAGCTTTCGATGTTCCAATTCCCTGCAGATAAAAAAGTGAATAAATAAGAGAGCGAAATATCACATTTGGTTGTGGAAAACGCACTTTTTACGGGTTGCAGTCCACAGGTGTCTCTCCCAGCTCCGGAGAGCGAAAACGGTGCAGCTGATTATAGAGTTCTTGGCGATTTTCTCCTCTTAATGATCTCTTTCTTTGGCTTATTGGAAGAAGCAAGGGTATGTCGGGCTGGAGCTCCGTTGTTTTCCTATGTGACGGACGAGTCCAAATGGCTGTTTCGCTGACTTTTTGTTTGGAAGAGCAGACAGGAAACGGAATAGGTGGTGGTGGTGGCTGGCTCGCACCGACTAGCCACACGCAAGGTCAGGCTGTAAATGGGGGGCGCTTGACCTTGGTGTGACCTTTATCATTAGCCATGATTGCACAGTTACACTGTGTTTACTCACAAGGCTAACACGTGAGATAGGCCCCAGCTCTCTCTCTCTCTCTCTCTCTCTCTC
>JAHWFO010076736.1:0-11458 GCA_023313115.1 Rhysida immarginata | reverse complement strand
CCCGTCTTGGTGAATCGGCGTGAATAATAAGGCAATAACTGTCCCCATATATGGCAATCTAGGATGTCCCAATCGTCACACCGGCAAACTCCCAGGTAGATTTTTTTTCTCAACCGTAGACATCGTTGTTTCCCTAGCTACCCGTGAAGATATGGTAGTCAGTAGTCGTGGACAGAGATACTATCTGCGTGTCGGGTTTGATCATCATTTTTGCTGTTTGTACCATAATAACATATAGCAACTCAGTGGCAGAGTCAGAAATGCCTCTAGAGCGAAGGGTTATAAGAGTAGATAGCGCTTTTCAACTTATTTTCAGCTTGGAGCCCTAGGAAAGGTTTAGATCTAGTATCGCACTCCCTTCAAGATTTTGTCAACCTAAAAAATGGGGATAAAACCCCATGCGGTTCGATTCGTTGATGTTTCTGATGTTAATCAGATTTCTCTTCCTTTGCTACCTCACACTTGTTTGCAAAATAACAAATTCAATTTTGGTCTCAGCTACTCCCGAGCGCGCGTAATAATCTCTTCGCTCCGAAACGTTTCCCGTGAGCGTGGGCGTTTTAGAATGTAAAATAACTGAATTTCTCTCTCTCTGTCTCTCTCCCCTTCTCTGTAAAAAGAATATTTTTGAAAAATTTCTTTTTTAATTAATTATTTTTGTGATAAATCAAAAATAGTGCTGAATTTTACAGTGAGGCATTTGGGTTTTATTTGGATTTCACTGATGAAGCGCTGCTGCAAATATTAAGAGATACGAGAAATAAGAACCGTTTTTATAATGAGGAAATTTTGGTTGAAGGGGGTTACTGATTCCCCCGCCAGAAACAGAAATTTTTTTTTCATTAACAAAATTAATACATAGAGGGTCCCTAAACCGTCTCTTGATATATTTTTTATTAATTATTTTATATATTAATTTATTACTTTTTAATAAATTAACCATTTAACCTTATTTTTACAAAGTAATTCTTATTCTTCAAGGAGGAAGATTAATAAAAATTTATTGAAATTTATATACAGAAGCATTTCTGGTTGAATAATTTTGAACCATCTCGTTTTGCTTCAGGACCATGCCTTATCGATTCTCAAATGTATCTCATTCTGAAGAATAGCTATTTAACTTCAATTGAAAAAGGCAATCATTGTCTTTGTATAAAAAAAATGGAGATAATACTTTTAATTGTAAATAAATTTTTAATATATTAGATTTTGAACATTGCATTTTAAAAATATTTAGCTATTTTGATGTAGTTATTTCCAACTAATTTGATAGAAATATAAGTTTTAAAATCAGTTTTTGATATGTATTTTAAATAAAATCTTGTAAACATTCCAAGGAGGAACTTTATCTGTGAAGCCGAAATACATTTATACATTTATTAACAAGAAATTAATCACTCCCGAGTAGGGTAAGGCAAGTAGCAGATTCTGCGGTCATCTGCTGCCCCCCCCTTTATCTGTAGTTTTTACCTCCCCCCAATTATTTTTAATCAAAAAATTGATTTTCTCGAACTTAGTATGTAGAAAATGTAAAAGAGCTCGTATCTTCTTTCCTTTCCCCATCATATCCGATAGAATGACATATCACATGCCATTTATATTCCATATATTCCCACGCAACTCCGACCCCACTGGAATAATTGGGCCTAAACATTTTTTGAGGTAGAAGGTTGAAATTCAGTATCCAGATTCCTCTAGGCAAGATCTACAGTACTATGAAGTTTAGGCCCAATTTTCCAGGGGGGTTGGATTTGCGGGGGTGGCAGTCAATTGGTCCTTAGAACTATGGCAACATATGGCATGTTATATCATACGTTCGGAAATGATGGAAAAGGAAAGAAGATACGAGGGTTTTTTTACATTTTATACATATTACGTTCGAGAAAATCAGTTTTTTTGATTAAAAAACTTGGAGAGAGGTAAAAAGTGCAGATAACGGGGAAATTGAACAATTTCAGTGGGACCGCAGGATTTGCCACTTGCCTTCCTCTACTCGGGCGGGGGGGGGGGGTTAAATTTCTTCTTAATAAATGTATAAATGTGTTTCTGCTTCACTGCTAAAGCTCCTCCTTGGAATGTTTACAAGATTTTGTTATAAGTAGCTTTTATGCTAAAGCTCCTAATAAATGAGTTGTTTTTCAATAATCATCTTATATATAAAATGTTAACTCATCCTGCTCCACAGTGCCAACACCTCCTAAAAAGAAAGCCAAACAACTGAAACGTCATACATTGTTACATCATCATAAGTCGACCAAATTTAGAGCTTATTATTGGTAGAAATGCGGTTAACAAAGGACGAAGTATGATGATGTAACAATGTATGACGTTTCAGTGCTGAGGCTTTCTTTATAGGAGGCGTTGCCCTGGCGCAGAAAAGTCACCTGATCAGGCCCTTAGTCCGAATAACAACGTATCCTTCATTGTTTCCAACAAACGAAAAATTGCTGATTGTTAAAATCCAAGATGGAAACAATGAAGGTTACATTGTTATTCGGACTAAGATGATCAGGTGACTTTTCCGCGCCAGGGCCTGTCTATGTCGTGGGCTACGACTCAAAGCCTGAGCGCGAAAACGTCATACATTTTTACATCACCCATGGTAGGGTATTGTTAATCATATTTCTACCAATAATAAGCCCGAAATTGTCCCTACCGTACGTGATGTAATAATGTACGATTTTTCCGTGAGCAGGCTTTCTCTCTAGGCGGTATTGGTTGATAGTGCTGAGCAACAATCTAACCTTTACTGTTTCCAACAAACGAAAAAACATTGATTTTTAAATTCCGAATAACTACTGACGTCATAGTTTTTTTACCTGAGGTCAACGAGAAAGACAGGTTCCGGCACTGAAAAGTCACCTGAACAAGATAGATCTATTAACAATGTAACTTTCCATCTTCTATTTTATCAATCCGTGTTTTTTCCTTTGTTGGAAACAATGAAGATTGGATTGTTAATAGACCTGTCTTGGTCAGCAGGCTTTTCAGTGCCGCAGCCTGTATTTTTCGTTAGCCTCGTTTTTTACTGGCAGCCGACGTTGGCTACGTTTTTTACTATATCTATTATCATTAAAAAGAATTCGCGCTAGACTAAATACAGTAGAAAAATCAAATTAAATCCTAAATAATTAAGTTTGGCTATTTTGAATTATTAAATCATACTTATTTTTTTTTTAAATTTTAATAAAAACCAGTTGAGAATGTGTGGTACTGCATTGCCAGAACGATGTTAATTAATTAAAAAATCGTTACTGTATTCGCAATGTCGGTCGTTCCGTCTTTGATTCTGCCTTCACATTCTGATAGAGTTTAAAAATAAGTATAAGTTTTAACAGGCATATGTGTCCTATCTCTTCGGGAACAGGGTCAAAATGGCGGTTAATCAGTTTGGTCGAAGGACCAAAAAATAATTAAATTAATAATAGTGTTTGGCATTAACGTATATAAAAAATCAATAGTGTAAATTTTTTTATCTAATTTTACTCTACTGATTTTTTATCTAATTACTCCTCCTCTCTTATATATTAATGTATATAATTATTTTTTTTGTTTTAATATAGAGTAATCGTGCAATATATCCCAAAATGGTCTGTTGAGAAAATTATAGCAAAAAGAGATAAAAACGCCAAAAAAAGCAAAAAAAAAACCAAAAAAAAAAACCAAAACCAGTCCAAAATGCCATTTTCACTGAAGACCAAAGACCGAATTTAAAAATTGTAGATATTCTTCTGTGTTAGGTTAATCACGGTGAAATTGTTTGATTGTTTGATCTGAAACAGCTACCCCATTTGACATCTGCAGGTCATTTCTCAGGTCTCTGGCCGTTGAGGTTCTTCGGCGCAGGGCACAAGTCCGCACATAACGATCTTGATTGGCGGTTATTGAGCGTCGGTGACCTTGACTGTCACGTATACCAGACTAATGCGCACTGGAAGTGTTTTAATAAAGATAGACGGGGAAACAGAGTATAACTTTTGGCTTAATTAATTTAGTTAACAACAATAGTATTGGAATAAATACAAATAAATAACTTGAACGGACCACAATCCTGCTCAAACGCAAGAAACGCAAAGGACAACACCTTGCCCGTACAGAGGAACTAACCTCTGTATTACCATTGAAAAACTAACATACAATTATTTATGCAAAAGTGGGCAACGAACCTGCCTGTACGCATCGTTCGTGTTGGGACAGAGCCCTGCCCGATCGGAGGCATGACATTCAAATCTCAGAACAAGTCTGGCTAAATGGCCTCGCAGCTTACGCTGGCCAGCGGCTGGATTCGAACCCGCGGTTATTCGTTTCCAGCGCGGCACCATACCCGGTTGGCCACCCGGGCAGGCGATCGGACATTCAAACCTCAGAGCAAGTCTGGGAAAATGGCCTCACAGCTTACGCTGGCCAGCAGCTAGATTCGAACCCGCGGTTATTCGTTTCCAGCGCGGCACCATACCCGGTTGGCCACCCGGGCAGGCGATCGGAGGCAGGAACCTCTGATTTACAACAGAATAGACAAATTGATGCTAACGGCTCAGCCTGCCAAAGCAAACTTATGATAACTTAGCTATCGCACAGGCGCGGTTAAGCGCACCTGCTTTCCCATAAATGAATATCCACACCCATACAAAATAAAGTGTGCTTAAAGGCTTACAAAGAATTGCCCTGCTTTCATTTACAATAAAAGGGCGGTAAGAAATACCATGCTTAATTTTCAGCGGAGCGCCACGGAGGCAGAATTTGTCTCTGGAATGAAAGAACCGTAAACGTGGTAGATACTCCCAGCCAATTTGCTCGCTGTGGGCCCCAGCTGCACCGTAAGGAAACGGCGACACAATGGCGTTAATATTTGGCTAGAAGCCGTTGATAACTACAAAGAAAAAAAAACAAAATGGAGAGAATAAGAACGAGGGCGCAATGGCAATAATGGCCGCCTACCCTAATCTTACAATCTACGATGCGAGAGCGGTGGTTAACTTCGTAAAAAAAGCGTTTTATGCCAGACCTTACAAGCTACGCTACGCTCCTCTTGATAACGGAGCAACGCGCTCGAGCGGGAAGATTATAGCGAGAAATAGAGGAGAGAGTCTGAATAGAAGTAAGGTCGGACATTTGTAATCCTAAATTGACCCACCTTGAGTAGGGAACCAGGGTGCCCAATCCATGCAGCCAAAAGGCTTCATGTGTCCACGGCTTTATCCAGGCGCAGGTTTCATTTGGTATCCAGTCCGGATCTAGAAGGTCGATTCGCAATAATGAGGAGGCGTCTACGCCGGCCGCGACAACTAACGTACGCAGGACACTGACCTCTCTTGGGGCAGCTACGATGCAGGAAACAGCGATGGATGAAAGACGATGCTGTGCAGACGTTTCGGACTCCGACGTGGAGACGATGCTCGCTGAATCCACGCTGACTTCGTCATTGGAAACTTCCTCTATGTGGGTTTCTCGAGTGGGAGCTGCAAAGTTCATAGGGCGAGAAAAAGACACCGTTGAAGTCCAAGCATAGTTTGTACATGTCCCATGCGGAGGACGTCGTGTTTCGCGAGCGGTCCTTTCGCGCTCGTCCTCGGGAAGACTTGGCGAACTCGTCGGCCTCGCATGACCACTGTTCCAGAACTCTCGGTCGCGTTTACAGAGATCGGCATGATTTCTCATGGCCGAACTTATTCGTGGCCTCTCTCTTCGGTTCCAAAACTCCTCTCCTCGAATCCAATCTTCCCGCTCCATATTTTCGCGCTCGCGCCGTTTTCTACGCCGCTTCCGCCTTTTGCGCCTACGACGTTTTCTCTTCCAGTCATGCTCGACGATGGAAGTTATTTTCTTGATATTATCAATAGACGGCGACGTTGTTTTTCCAAGCTTGCTCTCCGATCGGGAGGGACGAAGTGCTTGTCGCCAAACTTAGTGACACGCTCGCCCCCTCCTGCTCGTGATCGTTATCACTACAGCCTATGTTCGCTCGTTTACAGAAATACCGCAAAATAGCGTCTGCTATCACATTACTGCCAGTCCGAATGTATTTCAATGTAACGTTGAACTCCATCAGGCCCTATACCATGTTGGCTTGCAAGTGAGTCAATTTCAGTTGGCTTAAGAGACGAGTGACTGCCTGGTATCCGAATAAATGGTCGAAGGGACCTGCTGCAGGTAATGAGGCCAGTGCCGCGCTACGTGGCGACCGCCAGAAGCTCCTTGTTGTAAATTGACTGGCTGCGCTCTTCCGGCCCAAACCTGCGTGACTCGAAAGCGATGGGCATCAATTTATTCTCATGCTGTTGTAACGCCACCACCCCGATCGCCTCTTCTGAGGGGTCGCACATTACGTGCAAGTCTCTCTCTCATCAAAGATTTTGAGGATAGGGGGCTCATGAAGCATTTCTTCAGAGCCTTGAAGGCCCTTTCCTGCGGGCGCTTCCATAGAAACTTCTCCCCTTTACGTAGCAGATCAAATAATGGGGCGGCCAATTCGGCATATCCTTGTATGAATGTCCTGTAAAACTGGATGATGTCGAGAAACGCCCTTAAACTGCCGTAACGTTCTGGGCCTCGGCCAATCTTTTATGGCGTGCATCAACCTCTCCTCGCAACCTTTCCCTTTCTGGGAGAAGGTGAAGCCTGGGTAATTAACTTTACGCGCACCGAAGACGCATTTCGATTTTTTCAAATAGAACCTATGTTGCTGCAGCCTCTCCAACACTCATCGTGTACGCTTACGCAGTAAGGATAAGGTCGGGGCAAAAACCAGCACGTCGTCGAAATACACGACGACTTCTTTGTTGAGTAGCCCCCATAACGCCTCGTTTATGGCTTTGGTGAATGTGGAGGCGGCACCCTTGAGGCCAAAAGGCATAATCTTGAACTCAAATGACCCCAAGGGCGTCTTAAATGACGTGAGTTTGGCGTGTGCTAGCTTAATCCTTATTTGATGGTAAGCTTGAAGGACGTCGAGCTTAGTGAAATACCGTGCACCTCCAAGCTTGTCGAACAGTGCGTCGGTCCTGGGTATAGCGTAATTGTTACCGTAAGTCATTTTGTTGAGCTTACGATAATCGATGCACATTCTAAGCTCGCCGTCCTTCTTGACTACGAACAGGACGGGTGAAGAGAAAGACGAAGTTGAGGGCTTAATTAGGCACTTACTTAATAGGCTCTGGATCGTCCGTTCCAACTCCAATTCTTCGTCCTTAGACAGCGGGTATAAGGGCGAGTTGAATGGGGAGAATGTCTGCTCTAGTTGTATTTCGTGTTGAATGGCCCGAGCAGGGGTTAGCCCTTTAGGCAACTCTGTGCGGAACAGATCCTTGAATTCGGTAAGTAGACCCTGGAAGGAAGGGTGACAATCATTAGAGTCATTATTATCTTTTGATTCGACCTTGCCAAAAATAGCAAAAACCGGTACCTCGGGCTCAGTCTTTAGAATGTGACATACGTCCGTCGATGTAAGTAGAGCCAGGTCTTGCCTCTTCCATTGTGGTAGCCACAATTTTTTCTCCTTCTGAGGCATCGCACACCTTAAAGTGCTATAGTCGAAGTATATTTTTTTTTGCTGTATCCATGCCATTCCCAGGATGACCTGGAAATTGCCCAACGGCGCCAGGTTGAAATTTAGTTTATCATTATACTTGGCACTTTTAACCGGCACCAACCCTGCAGCTTTGATAATGGCCTCAGTGCTACCGTTCGCAAGCGTAGCAGTTTTATTCTGGGCTGAAATATCAGTTGTCTTTAGGTTAAGCTGGGCGGACAAGCCCTGATCTAAGTAATTTTCAACCGCTCCCGTGTCAATGAGTGTTTTGCAGTCAGTGCCCTTAATTGTAAATACAACGACACAGAGCTTGCTTCCGTTTTCCGGCGGTAGCTTAGCTCGCGCATGGCCCAATGACTGATCAGACTTGATCCGACAGGATTTGGCCAAATGGCCTCAGTTGCCGCAGGGGTAGCACTTTACGCACCGCGGAGACGGGCTCTTCATCTCTCTAACGGCATTCCTTGTGCCTTCGCGCATGACGTCGATTTGCACGGAATAGGGCGCCTCTGGAGGGTCATGGGTACAATACCATGACCCCGGAGAGTCCACGGAGAGTCCTGTTTTCATACGGAGCTGCGACGCTGGTTTTTCCGGTATGGCCTGTAGCAGAAAGTACAGTTTTTCGGACTGAATAGTATCGGTTAAACCATTACATAAAAAACGGAACTTTGTTATAAAATTAGTGACACAGTTGCCTTTCAACTTGAGCCTATGCAACTCTAGGCGTCGTGTCATTTGGATTTGGCCCCCTGAGAAGGCTGCCACCAATAGCTGGGCAAAGTGATGCCACGAGACGGGCGAGTTTGTTAAAATGGTCGCTGAGAACCAGCTTGAGGCTGCGCCTTTAAGATAAGCTGGGACAAATTGCAGACAGTGCTCCAGCAGTATGCTTTTGCACGCCGCAATAATCGCGTACTGCCGTATAAACTCCTCGGAGTCTTCTTTGGGAGCGCCCGAGAAGTACGAGAATTGTAGCCGATTCCGAGCATCCTGTAAAGGGATGGCTGTAGAAGTTGAACGGCCTGAATAAGGGTATGTGCGGTGCCCCTCCTACAGCCCCTTCTTGTTGCTGCGACTGAAAGACGGGAGGGACTCCTTGCTCGTCCTGAATCCTCACACTGTCTTTTACTTAAAGTTTACTAGAACCAAATAATTCTGAATACTGGAACCAAATAGAACCAAATAATTAGTGAGCTTGATCTGGAAGAGAACGAAAAATTTTGCAACTAAAATAATGAACAGCCAACAGAATTTTCGCCTTCCAAAAGTATATACTCAAGCCCTTTATTTGTAAGCAAAAATTAGAGTTACTTGGCTTCCTAAGGCCAAAACTGACGCGCCAAGCGTCCAAAATACTGCAAGATAAAGTTAAATCCAGAAACGCAAATACCCAAAATTGGGTAACTATAACAACTTACGAACTACGACGCATCCCTTGAATTTGACCACTAACTATCGAAGCTAAGGGTGGGACGGGCGGGAACCAACTCGTAAACTGGCTGGTATCAAAACTGCGGACTCTAAAACACGCCTGCCCAAAGTATGCCTATTTTTTTTTTTTTTTTTTGGGGGGGGGGGGGGGGGGCAAAAGAAACGGAAAAAAAAATATTACTGGGTCAAACCACGCTCGCTAACATGCCTGCCAAATGTATATACTCTGTCACGTATACCAGAGTAATGCGCAATGGAAGTGTTTTAATAAAGATAGACGGGAAAACAGAGTATAACTTTTGGCTTAATTAATTTATTTAACAAAGAATAGTATTGGAATAAGTACAAATAAATAACTTGAACGGGCCACGATCCTGCTTAAACGCAAGAAACGCAAAGGACAACACCTTGCCCGTACAGAGGAACTAACCTCTGTATTACCATTGAAAAACTAACATACAATTATTTATGCAAAAGTGGGCAACGAACCTGCCTGTACGCATCGCTCGTGACGGGATGAAGCCCTGCTCGATCGGAGGCATGGACCTCTGATTTACAACAGAATAAGCAAACTGATGCTAACGGTTCAGCCTGCCAAAGCAAACTTATGATAACTTAACTATCGCACAGGCGCGGTTAAGCCAACACCACCTGCTTTCCCATAAATGAATATCCACACCCATACAAAAAAAAAGTGTGCTTAAAGGCTTACAAAGAATTGCCCTGCTTTCATTTACAATAAAAGGGCGGTAAGAAATACCATGCTTAATTTTCAGCGGAGCGCCACGGAGGCAGAATTTGTCTCTGGAATGAAAGAACCGTAAACGTGGTAGATACTCCCAACCAATTTGCTCGCTGTGGGCCCCAGCTGCACCGTAAGAAAACGGCGACGCAATGGCGTTAATATTTGGCTTGAAGCCGTTGATAACTACAAAGAAAAAAAAACAAAATGCAGAGAATAAGAACGAGGGCGCAATGGCAACAATGACCGCCTACCCTAATCTTACAATCTACGCCGCCGGATTCGAGAGCGGTGCTTAACTCCGTAAAAATAACGTTTTATGCCAGACTTTACAAACTACGTTACGCTCCTCTTGATAACAGAGCAAACAGGTATTAAGCAACGCGCTCGAGCGGGAAGATTATAGCGAGAGATAGAGGAGAGAGTCTGAATAGAAGTAAGGTCGGAATTTTGTAATCCTAAATTGACCCACCTTGAGTAGGGAACCAGGGTGCCCAATCCATGCAGCCAAAAGGCATCATGTGTCCACGGCGTTATCCAGGCGCAGGTTTCACTTGGTATCCAGTCCGGATCCAGAAGGTCGAGTCGCAATAATGAGGAGGCGTCTAGGCTGGCCGCGACGACTAACGTACGCAAGACGCTGACCTCTCTCGGGGCGGCTACGATGCAGGAAACGACGGTGGATGAAAGACGATGCTGTGCAGACGTTTCGGACTCCGACGTGGAGACGCTGCTCGCTGAATCCACGCTGACTTCGTCATTGGAAGCTTCCTCTATGTGGGTTTCTCGAGTGGGAGCTGCAAAGTTCATAGTGCGAGAAAAAGACACTGTTAAAGTCCAAGCATAGTTTATACATGTCCCATGCGAAGGACGTCGTGTTTCGCGGGCGGTCCTTTCGCGCTCGCCCTCGGGAAGACTTGGCGAACTCGTCGGCCTCGCACGACCACTGTTCCAGAACTCTCGATCGCGTTCACGGAGATCGGCACGATTTCTCACGGCCGAACTTATTCGTGGCCTCTCTCTTCGGTTCCAAAACTCCTCTCCTCGAATCCAATCTTCCCGTTCCATATTTTCGCGCTCGCTCCGTTTTCTACGCCGCTTCCGTCTTTTGCGCCTACGACGCTTTCTCTTCCGGTCGTGCTCGACGATGGAAGTTATTTTCTTGATATTATCAATAGATGGCGACGCTGTTTTACCAAGCTTGCTCTCCGATCGGGAGGGACGATCGGGAGCCTTGGACGAAGTGCTTGTCGCCAAACTTGGTGACATTGACAGTAATGAATTTGTAACATTGTGAAAGTCTCGCTTTCATAGTGACAGCGACTTTTTTACTTTTGACAGTCCTGTCACAGACGATTTTTCAAAAATAAAATTGAATTTACAATTCGCACTGTTGTGGCCACTGTTGTACGACGGGCTTTCGAATAAGATCATAAGCAAGTAACATAGTTAACATCATTTATCGGATGCACGGATCGGTACACAAGCTTTGTCAAACGCGAATTTTGACGATCCGTAATAACAACACGAACTAGGGAAGAAAGCCAAATTCTCTGCTTTCAAATCTATCTTTCTCCCCATTCTCATCTCAGGTAATAAGATGAAATAATGCGGTCGCGTGTGCTAGCGCCAGAAATAAGAATCCTGAGAGGCATGGTAGGTATTACCTTACTACACAGACTGCACAGAAGCACATTAAATGTTTAGACGCTGAGTCGCTACTTCATCGCACTGAGAGTTTTCTGTTGCTTTTG
>JAHWFO010076730.1:0-12855 GCA_023313115.1 Rhysida immarginata | reverse complement strand
ATACTAATACGAATTTTATATAATGTGACAAATAATAATAATAATAATAAAATAGTGTCTGAAAAGCTGTTGTAGAGACATGCTTTTTTTTCGTACGATTTGGTCAGGGAAATGAGACCGTCGATGTCAGGGATTTTCTGTGGGAACCCTATTTGTAGCCTTCCATTGGAATTTTATGTGGTAACAAATGCTTCTTTAACAGATTTATTACTCACTGAGAAGTAGAAAGACCAAGAGATTTAAGCTTATTAAGCGACTACATTCCATTAGAAAAGATGGCTGCAGAGATATGGCTTGCATTGCGGCGAAAGGCCTTAACAGAAGAATTTGACTTCCAAGAGGATGAGAGACAATCGAATGTGTCTAATGAACTTAAAGAAAAAGAAACAGGTCAGCAGTAACTTATTGCTCAGGGTTCGTACGGGTCATGAAAAACCTGGAAAGTCTTGGAAAGTCGAAAAAAACTTTCCAGGCCAGGAAAAGTGTTTTTTGAAAATTATTTATAAGTGATATGAATATATAACTCCTAAAAATATAGACGATTTTGGTCTTGGAAAATGTATTGAATTGCCAAATTGAAGTTTTGGAAACGTTCCATTTTCTTTTCAAATTTTATCTTTGATCAAGTGTACGAACCCTGTTTAACTGTCGTGTATTTTTGAGATCTACATTGTACACTGTCATATCAATGAATTATGACCAGCACCCCTTCAAGGTATATGCATGGTTCGCCCCAACAACGATTACATACTGCAAATTTGCATAATTGGCTGCGAAATTCTAAAGCTGGTGCATCAAACGGCATGTGCACGAGGCGCAAGATGGGTAAACGTCCAGATTTAACGGACATCCAAAAAGGGATGATAATAGGCAGCAAGGGTGGCAGCATCTCCGAAACGACGCGATTTGTGAACAGTTCACGGTTCGCTGTACTCGTAGTGAAGGTGTACAAAGAGTGGACAGCAGGGACACGACTCGCGTCCCAACGCCATCACTGTAAAGGGTCACGAGTCATGACGACTCGTAAAAGGTGACAAGAAAGCCGCAGTCCATCAACTGACCACCAGATTCAACAGTGGTGCCAACACACATGTATCTGACATTACCGTTGAATGCACCCTACTACTGATGGGCTTGAACAGTCGACGCATGGTTGCTGTACCCATGTTGACCAGGGGTCATCTTCAACGACGCCTAGACTTTGTATGTGAGCACCGCCATTGGCTACTCCCATTACTAAGCGGGTGGTCATAATTCAATGATATGAGAGTGTATATCAGAAGTATGTGTCCGATATTAAGAGTTTATTTTAAAAAATAATTTAAATATATTTACAATGTATTTTCTATTACAGAAAAGAAGTCTTGCAATATGTCTGATAATGCATCGGAATCGCTAAACGTGGTACGTGTGGATGCGAATGCGTCACGAGAAGATGAACTAAGCCACCGAATCTGTCAGATACCGTTGATCGTAGAGGAAATCTTTCACCAGTTACCCATGCGTGATCTATGCAACTGCGCGCAAATGTGCAAAATGTGGAATTTTATGGTCCAGCAGGCCAAGAAGAGTCGTCAGCAAATTTCCAGGATGCTTTGGGTGGACCAATCCCATGAGTCTCACTTCCCCACATATATCTACAATGTTCTTCGACAAACATCCATCCGTCCGAAAACGGCAATTCTGTTCGCCACGCAAGAATTTTTTGATGATCAGAATATATTCGATAGATTCATAGACTCTAGAAATTTTTCTAGATGGCCTCGTAAGTATTTTTGGACCGTTTTATACGAATTATCAGGGTGACTAGCGACCAGGAAAATCGGGAAAAGTCAGGGAATTTTACAAAATCAGCAAAAAAGAATGCGAAATTTGAACGAAAAACTTGAAAAATATCAATAATATTCTGTCAAGATAGTTTTTTTTTGCTGCTTATGGTCAGGGAAAATAACGTGATTAACCGAGAAAAGTTTTACGAAATCGTTTTGCTGGACACCCTGATCATTTTAAATTGTAATTTTCTAGGGATGCTGTGTGACTTGAATGTTTTTTTTTTCATTAGTGGTGGAGAATTTGGTGGCGGAGTTGCCTCATGATTGTCAGTTGCTGGGTGTAAGTACTGTAGGCGTTATAGGAACTAGTGTTTCACCCGAGGACACCCGTGCCTTTACATGTCTTCTTCTTCCTGAGATCCCGGGAGTTGACATTTATATTTTCCTCGTGCCCGATATTCAATTTCATAGAAGCGAAATTCCAAGAGTCACCAACATTCCTATTCAGGCAAAGGTAAAGTGCATGATCTTCTTAGGTCACCTGCTGACAGAGGACATAGAAGAGAGAATTTATAAAGGACAAAGTTATAAGCTTCCAATTGTTAGTGGATGCGGACATACCCTTATTGGTCCGAGACACACAATACAGGGAGATCTTGTGCCACATAAAATTGGTATTGCATTTTCTGGGGATAACATTGAAGCTGCATCCATATATCTGAATAGGCGTATTTTAGATGAAGATCGTGTCATTAATGCTTTGATGCAGTTGAAAAGTTGTGATCTTCCTGAAGATAGGAGTTTTGCATTTGTTTTTTCTACTGAATCGGCACGTGATAACGGGAGTTTGGATGTTCACATGGCAGTATTTCGCAAACTCTTTCCAAAGACTCTTCTCTTTGGCGGACTTTTTGACTGGTCTGTGACTGGTAACAAGCATTTCTCGATCAACGTTAATCACAGAAGAACTTCTAAGTTAATGATGTCTCATTCCACTTTAATAGTTTTCATATCTGTCCTTCAATAGTTGTGCTTTTGAAATGCGTTTTGCGTTCCTCCTCAACTATAGAATTCAGAATTGATGACTGATTACCGATTTTATGTTTCATTTATATGTTTAATAAATTTTATTCTAAAAATCAATATCTGAGTCACTTAATTTCACGATATATATTTAATTTTCACTGAAAATGATTAATCAAATACAAGACAGATCTTCTATATATATAGGAAAATTGTTAGAAAAAATGTTTAAGTGCCGGATGGATTTTCTTATGAAAATTCGCATAAGAATACCGCTTATTTTAAACATCATTTTGCTGAGCTACATAATTTATTAATTCATTTAGCCTGGCATTTTTTACAGCTTTTTTCAGTTGGTTTAATGTAAGTTTCAAACATTTAATGTTTGTTTCATATCATTTAATGTCTTTTTCACATCATTTAATGTTCGTTTCAAATCATTTAATGTTTGTTTCATAACATTTAATGTTTGTTTCAAATCATTTAATGTACATTCCGATACTTTAATGCATGTTTCAGTTCAAATAGTGTAAGCATTCAAAATAAATAATGTGAGTTTCAAAATTGATAATGTGAAAAAAAAAGCCCTCTAAGGTTACTATACTGCTTTACAGCGTCAATTCTGCTAAAGCAGACGACATTTGAATAAAGATGAGTTTGGCTGAAAATATTTTACAGCAATTAGCTACGAAAGGCTATTATGACTCTTCCTCATCTACTCAAGTAATTACGCTTGTATATGCAAGTAATCATAAAGTAATCATCATTTTATGCAAATGTAAAATTTTTAGGCTCCATCGTCTGCATTATATTCATTAGACGAAAACTTTAACACTGATGAGCATTTTGATAACAATATGTAAATACTTGTAAATACAAAGCATGTATGTATATAATTTTTCTTACATTACTGTAATACATGTAAAATAGTCAGTGCATGAACCAAATCAACAAATGCAAAATGAGCAACAAGAAATACCAGTTGAGGAATAACAGTGCAGTAGTAGACAAAGAAAAAAGGGTTGTAAGAATGCAAAAATTCCAAACAACCAACGGCAATGGATTATTGATCGCAAATACAATGTGATGTCCCAGAAGTAGAAAAACAGTTGTAATTCATTTTAGTTTTTTATAGTACATATATGTACAATGCTACTTTCTTACTGTATTTCTGCATACAGTAATTTCTTACATACAATTGCTAAATTCTTATAAATTTAGACTATTCCAGATATGAATAGAATTTCTGTAAGTCACAGTTCATAAAAGGTGTATTTGTTTTTTGTAAAACTTACAATAAACTCTTTACAAACCTGCATTATGCATGTAGACTTAACATTATCAATTTTGAAACGCACATTATTTATTTTGAATGCTTACACTATTTGATCTGAAACATGCATTAAAGTATCGGAATGTACATTAAATGATTTGAAACAAACATTAAATGTTATGAAACAAACATTAAATGATTTGAAACGAACATTAAATGATTTGAAACGAACATTAAATGATGTGAAAAAGACATTAAATGATATGAAACAAACATTAAATGTTTGAAATTTACATTAAACCAACTGAAAAAAGCTGTAATTTGAGAAAGCAATAGCTATTGCAAATTGTTAAATTTTCACTTCTGTTAAAATTTTTATTACAAACTAGAAGAGGTACCCGGCGTTGCCCGGGATAATTACGATGCCTTGAAGCAAAAATTGGCCATTCATTACTTTGTGTAGTCTAGCGGTTGCTTTCTCAGTCGTCTTTCCACTCTTTCTCAATAGTCTGCTAACTCTTCATTATCTCCAGCTACCGATCATTTTACAATATCTTAAAAATAAACACATGAAAATGCTTAGAATTAATACAGTAAAAATTCTTAATGAAAATTCGAAAAAAAAAATTAAAGTCTCTATCCCTTACGGTTTTTGGAGATAAATTTTGAATGTGTCCTAATTTGCATATTTGGATGATGAAAAGTGCACCATGGAATAGGCTACCCACAACTTCCTATTCATTGGATTCATCAAAATTGACATATCTGCTTCGGTTCAAAAAATAAAAGGGGGGGACAGACTTATGGACCACCCTGTAGAAGAGATGTCTGCAGAACGACGAGTTTGATGTTGTTCTATTTCTGTTTTGCAAGATTTTCAGAGACCCTCAATCATGGTAGAAAATCGCGCGGGTTTGCTTTTCGTTGAGGTAGGTGTCGGCTTCATTCAAAGTGACAATGTATTTCCACCGTTGCAATTTCTCCCCGGCCTTGGCTTTAGCTTTGCTACTGTCCTTGCTCCCGCCTTTTGCGCCTCAGTATACTGTACTCGAGTCTAAGATGGCTTATTTGCAAGCTATAGAAAATACTCTTCCTTCTTTGCTTTGACAGCTTCGTGGACTTCACTGTTCCACTCAGCAATCCTGTTCTCGTTGCCCTGCGCCACATTCAATCGCTTATGACTAGATCACAATGCAGCCGAAGTAACCACAGCTGTTTTAAACAAGTACCACTCTATTTCAACATAAGCGTCTTTCTCACAGCCTTATCCGCCATAGCCTCCCATTTGATGCGCAGACTCCGTCTGGACCTAGTACTTGGCTTGGTTGGCAAGATATCAGAGAACTGCAAAGTGAGGACAACATGGTTGTGGTCAGTTGAATTCTGCCCTCTTCTCACACGAGTCCAACACTGACTGTTTGGAATAGTTTTACATTCGTCCAGTGGCAGCTCGTCCATAGGCACTGCAGCACCCCCAGCTTCATTTTCGATATCGATAAAATTCAATATAATGTGTCTTCTTTTCTTTAATACTATGCTTATACGTGTATATTACATGATCCTTAAGCTTAATGTCATTAGCTATTCCCTAGTTCGTGAAAAAATTGCATTTTCTGATGCAGCACCCCCAGAAATTTTAGCTACGAGCCGCCACTGCATTTGTCAGTGATAATTTACTTGATATTCCGTATCCGGCCGTAAATATCATTGCCCTAGAGATCCTGTATGTATAATCGTAGCCACCGATAAGAACGGCCTGCCCAATTCGCGCTGAGGCAGGGCTTGGAGCCTGACAATAAATGGCGGCTTTAATTCTCTTAACTGACACCAGTGGCGCTGCATGGCGTTGAGGCTCCACGAAAAATTTTATCTAAGAGCTAATTTCAAAACAAATTTAAATTTCCTTTTTAGATTTGACAATTCCTAATAAATTGCAGTTGTTTAATCATAAATTTCAACTTAATGATTAAATAAGCTTTTAGTTTACAGACATTATTTTTAGCCATCTATGTAGCAATCTATTAACCAAACATTATTTTTATATTAAAATACGAATACACTTCAATCATATAATGATACAAAATAATAATATCAAGAAGAACAGGTTTATTTACATAATACTAATTAATTTTGAAGATAGACAAAAATTTCTTAAATAGATATTAATCATTTTAATTGAATTTTTGACTAAATTCAAAAACAATTAGTATTATTTAAATAAACTTGTCCATATTGATTTTTTTTGTATCATTATATGGTTGAAGTGTGTTAATATTTTAATAAAATATTCTTTCACTTCAGCGTAATATCTCCTACATCAGTCTTATTTTTACAGTAATTTTTTACTAAAATACTTAACAGTTTTAAGCAATATATCAAGAACAGATGAAGGGGGGAGGGGTGATTATCTACCTTCATCTGTTCTTGGTAGTATTTTAGTAAAAAATTATAGATTAATGCTGGTTAATAGATTTTTACCTTGATGTTTTTTTGCAACCTGAAGTTATTAAAAATTGTTTTCTCCCAATCAGTAATTAATTTCCAAAAACTAAATATTCATAAAAATTTTATTAATTATTCTAACAAGGGCGCGCATATAAGATGTAGTGTAGATCTCCTCAACAGGGAAAGCATTTTCATCAAAATCAACCTGTGATGTGTAGTAAGTGGTGATAAATTCTTGCAGCCAAATTTTGTGGTTTGTTATTTCATCAATTACAGATTTCACCTTTTCTTTATATTCGGCCGAATCTGATGATTTCAGAGATAGTTTTTCTTTATTGATAGAGATTCCAAGCGTGAAGAGCTTGCGAAACAGCGAAGCACCCAATTCCAATTGTTGAGAAGAAGTGTCTATCAAAACCCACAGGCATAAAACCCACCGGTAAAAAACCCCCAGCCTTAAAGTGCAAGGGAGGGAAAAACCCCCAGAGTAAAAACACTGATGAAAAAATTTCCAAGGTACAAAACAGTTTTTTATAATTTGTAGATCATTTTCATTGAGTTTTTTCCTCTTATAAGTTTGCTCACTAGTAATTTTTTTAACAATGTAAAACAATAACAATAACAAGAAGTTAATCCAGGGTTCCCACATTCTGGAAAGTCAGGGAAATGAAACATGGTCAGGGAAGAAGGGCTATTTTCATGGATTTGTCAGGGAAATGAGACTCTTCCTGGGAAAAGTCAGGGAAATAGATTTTACTGGAGGCAAATTTTATTGAACAAGACTCTATACTTACATTTATATGTCCAGTTACGGACCAGGAGGCAAAAATTATTGAACAAGCATCGTAATACTGATACTAATACTAATTTCATATAATAATAATACGGGTAATAATAATAATAAAATTGTGTCTGAAAAGCTGTTGTAGAGACATGTTTTTAAAAAAAAAATACGATTTGGTCAGGGAAATGAGATACAGATTTTCTGTGGGAACCCTGTAATCCTCCCGAGAAAGGTATAGGAAAGTAGCGGAAGCCCTGAGATCATCTATGCAGATAACCAAGTATGAAGAAATATTAAAGAGTTTTATTTCATTTCGGTCTTTGTATTCTTATATTCTGTTTTCATTTATGTACTGGGTTTTTTATTTTTTTATTTTTTTTTTTGCAGTTTTATTCTTTTTATTCTTTTCGTTCATTTTATAATTTTTAATTTCACTTCCTATATCTATCTATATATATAAAGAAGGATGTTTGTGGGTCTGTTTGTCTGTATGTTTTTTATACAAATCTACAGTTTTATTCCGATAAAATTTCGCATACATGACCTTCAAAGCATGAGGAAGGTCACTGTCTACCTCAGATTTCGGAAAAATAATAAATATCGATAAAAAAATCGATATTCATGGTTATGGCAAGGCATATTAATGAGAAATATCTCATGACCAACAATGCAAGGCAAAGTTTGTACAACGACAGGTATCAACAATGGTATCAGCACGCAATTCACAAACACACTGCATGAACCAACAATATATATATCTCATGACTAACAATGAAAGGAAAAGTTTGTGCAAGTGTAATTATCCCGGGCAACGCCGGGTACCTCTTCTAGTATCTAATAATTCTTACTTCATTATATACATTTGAATTTTTATCTGAAAGCCAGTTTTCATTTCTCTCATTTTTCTACTCTCTCCCCTCTTTGGCTTTACATATGGTCTTCATCTTTCCTCCTCCTGCTCTCTGTCCACTACTCCATTCTATATTATATAAAATAAATATATAAAATTTCCGCCCCAGTGGGCCAATCTAAACCAAACTAAATTCTACATTCCGAATTTTAACCTTCTACCTCAAAAAATGCGGAAATTATGAAGGGGGCGGACAGACATACGGACATTGTGAAAAAAATAATTAGCTCAGTTCTTCTGCTACTTAATAATGAGTTCACTCTACTTTGGCCCCATGCACTATCGCCCCTTCCACACTCGCCCACTGCAAAAATACTTTTAAGACCCACTTTCATAAAAAAGACCCTGCAGAGGGATTAACAAGTCAAATAGAAAACTAAGAATTCAGTTATTTAGGATACTTACCTAACCTAACCCACGAAATTCTCCTTTTAATTAAGAACGATTTAAATCTAAATTGTTTTAAAAGAAATAATAGAGTTTAGTAAATAAAAAAAAAGGCAAACAATGTTTTAAAAACAAAAAAAAGATGATTTATTAACACATTTTCCCTAAACGTCTGTTATGTGTAACAAACATAAGTACATTAACACATTATATAATATTTATTAAATCATTTATGTTTCATTCATTTAAAATTGCATGGTTAGCACAGTAGTCGTTAGCCTGATTATTATAGGCCCACGGTTTTCAAAAATTTTTGAACAAGTACCACCCCACAAGGACAGTAAACTGAAGTACCACTGTCAATGAATCCTTAACAAACGTTCGTGCTGTTCTGAAGAAAAATCAGTCTATAATTACAATAATTATGATGTTATAGTGATACTACACTAATTAAAGAAGTATTCTAAATAAATACAAGGTGTAAAACCATTAGTGGTGGGCGATTCCCGATTCCGAAACTCGATTTCTCAGATAATTTCACAAAGTTTGAATTATGTATATTGTGGATTTTTGAAATAAAGTTCCTCAAAAAGAGATTTGCGTCATTCAACATAGGCTTTGTAAACTCTTGCGGAAATTTTCTCTGTCTTACCTTTTTTTTCATCATCGATTCTCAATTCCATAATACCAAATAATCAATCAATCTAACTTTTTTATCTGCTTCACAATACATTGTTATAATATTTCTGCTTCACAACATGTTTGTTATTAAATACAAATTCATGAATGGCTTCTTCTATGTGTTTATTTTGCTACTCTTTTAACCACGGAAATAAATTACAATAAACAGATTTAATTTTAATGTTTTTAAAAATAGATTCAATTTTTCGCAATAATCTATTCTGACCCTCTCAGATACGATTCAATTTTTCAGGGAATCGCTTACCACTAAAAACCACTTAAAACAATTGGATGATTATTCGTGAAAAACATTGCTTGAAGTACCATCACAGTTTGAAACCCTGGCTATGTTGTATTCAAGTTACTTGCGTATAGCCTTAGCCTCTCTTCAGGGCCTTGATAAAATATACAGGGAAAGTGAAATTACCATATAATGGCGCCGGGGAGCAATTTGGCTTTCGCCCGAATCACTCCTGCCAACTCCAGATATGGAGGCTCGTTGCAGATCTGAACAGTCCTCTCAACTATTCGATGTACGGCGGAATTGTCTTTCTCGATGTGCATAAGGCTTTTGACGAAGTCTGGCATGACGGCCTCATCTATAAAATGATCAACTCCGGTTTCCCTGATGAGCTGATTGCTCTAGTTCGCTCCTTCCTGGCCAACAGATCATATCGTGTCAAGGTTGGTAACTCCTTGTCGGACCCCTGTGATGTTAACGCTGGTGTTCCCCAGGGCTCCGGCCTTGTTCAACTTCTACATTCATGACCTTCCAGAGTCCTTTAAGTGTAATCTGTACTTGTTCGCTGACGATGCGGCCATCACGACATGCGCAAGGAACCCAGCCCACGTCATCAGTCGCTTACAAAAGGCCTTGCACCAGTGCGAAGAATGGTTCGACAAATGGCGGCTGAAGCTTAGCGCTGATAAATGCAAAGCCATGTTCATCACCCGGAAACGCAGGTATCCCCCAAGGCCCCTCATACAATATGGAAGAAACCTGGACTGGGTTAAGAGCTACAAGTACCTTGGCGTGAAGATTGATTCTAGATTGGACTGGAATGAGCACGTTCAATATGCTCTCAATAAGGCTAAAAGGGCGAAGTTCAGCCTGATTGCGCTTTTGGGGAGAAACAGTGCGCTTGGACTAGATAATAAGCTCTTGCTGTACAAGGTTGTGATCCGCTCTATATTGCTTCACGGAATGCCTGCCTGGGCTACTATATGCAAGTCGAGATGGAAGGAACTCCAGACTTTCCAAAATATAACTCTCAGGACCATTGCTCAACTCGACAGAAGAGTTGCAAACAACTACTCCATACATGATGACTTCGGTATGGGCCACATTGGTAGCTTTGTCCAGATGCTCCTCAAGAAGCTGCTCACGAAAATTGAGAGTCATGATAATTCCTTGGTAGCCAATATATTGGATCATTCCTTAGCTTTTAGGGGTCCCTTATGGTTTCGTAGACCCTGTCCTAGAAGTCAACTTTGATGATCTCAACAAGGGCGTCTTCCCTGACTACTGGATCTCCTAACCCGCACTTGTCCGGGGTTATCACTACGTCAATCCGCAATCCTAGTCCTACAAGGTAAGGACGCTATCCTCAGGATGACTCAAGAGGGTGATCAGGCTTCTCCTCTAACTCAGTGTAATTCCCCTGGTTACTCTTTGGGCGAGTGTGTTATGGAAGCCCGGCTACCGGACCGCTCATGTCCTTTTCACTTCACTGTTCGATTGTCGAAAGTGGAACGGGCAAAAATTTAAGGGGGGAAAGTGGAGGACAGCTAATAATGTACGTGGCAAGTTCTTTTTTCTTAATTTTCAAAATTAAATTTGATACAATTATTATTGGACATGTGGACACTAAAAATACTATACGTATCTGAGAAAGTACCTATAAATCATTTAAAATTTACTATAATTTTATATTTATATACACAATAATTTTAAATATACATACAATGGGACCCATTTGCCCTAGAATTCCTTTAAAACGAACACCAATACAATAAAATTGATTAAACCATGAAAAGTTTTAAAATTAACAAACTGTTACAATCAATTTATACAGCTGAAAATCTTTGCATCTCTAATGTACTTTTTGGTTTTGTATAATTATTTTATTCGTTTTTTAATAATAATTATATCAAATTTAATTTTGAAAATCAAAAAAAAGAAATTGCCACATACATCATATCATCATCATCATCATTATTATTATTATTGTATAGAATTTTTAATAAATAAAAATTGTATTGATCAGAAGACAATTGATTTTAATTGATTTTAATCTAATTGATTAAGACATGTCGGTACTTGATTTTAATCTAACTAGACAAAACTACATACATAATAATTACAAATTAACAAGAATACTACGTGAATGTTCACAAAGTCTATTTTACATTGTTACATTATTAAGTACCGAAAGGTGCTTTATGCTTTGGCCTTGTCCGTCCGTCCGTAACTCGATTTTCTCGAAAAGTATGAAAGATTTTAAAAATCTGTTTTCACCAATCGATAGATATGGGAAATGGCACGGACGAGTTCGAAGATGGTCGAAATCTGTACAGTGGCACGCGCTCTAATTGTACTATTGTGATACCCCCCCAAAATTTTTCCATGTTAAGATATAGTAAGTATCATATCAAACCACTCGTAACGACGAGCCATGAACGAATATAACGTTATTAAATAGGGTTTAGCCAATTGATAAATTTAGTTCGAAGATAGCCGGAATCGGTACAATTGCATTAGGGAAAACGCGTAATAAGCATATACGTTCGGCTCAGCGCGTGCTCTAAACGTTAATGAGATGGTGCGCGTGCAGGATGCACGAGATTGACGATTATTGAAAGGGCAGAACGGACTCTAATTCAAAAGAATTTTATTATTCGTAGGGAGCTTATTATTTATTTATTACGATAACTTGAAAACGAATTAACTTTTTCACATTCTGTTTTCACCAATCCATTAATATGGGACAGAGCACGAACAAGTACGAACCTGAGATAGCCGGAATAGGTACGTGCTCTAATGGTAACATTAATATACCCCTTTAAAAATTTTCTCTAACCAGACATGGCATGTAATATATAAAATAAATCGTCACGACGTCTCATGAACGAATATATGAGAGTAACTAGTGATACGACAAATTGGTGTAATTGCACGTGTACGTTTAAGGATGTATCATTAATGAATATAACGTGTAAATAACGACAGTGGTAATGGGTTTACTAGCACGTGCCTTATAGTACCATATGGGTACCGATGGAACTTTCAATGCTAAGATATGGTGTGTAATATATCAAACAACTCTTAACAACGTGTCATGAGTGAATGTAACAAGTAAATAATGATAGTAAGAAATGGTTAAATAGCACGTGCTCTAATGGTCTATATGATACAATATGGTACCATTGGAACTTTCAATGTTAAGATATGGCATGTAATATATCAAACAACTCGTAACAACATATCATGACTGAATATAACGTGTAAATAATGATAGTGGGAATTGGTTACGTAGCACGTGCTCTAATGGTAACGTAAGGTACCATATGGTACCATTGG
>JAHWFO010076724.1:539739-597986 GCA_023313115.1 Rhysida immarginata | reverse complement strand
ATAAAGAAAAGTTTTTCAAATATCTTTGGAAAAAAAAAAAAAAAAAAAGATAAAACAGAAAGGAGTCTATAATTGTTGAAATCAGTGGAATCTTCTTTTTTGAAAATTGGAATTACTTTTGCGTATTTTAATAATTTAGGGAATTGTCCTTCACAGAGAGACATATTAAAAGAGTATAAAGGGGATAAGAGATATAGGGAGCGATACTGATAATCACATCTTGCCGAAGACTATAAATGTCCGTAGTTTTAGATTTTGAAAATTTGTTTATAACAACTAAAATTTCGTTGGGAGATGTTGGGGGGGGGGGGGGGAAGGAATGGGAGGTGCCTGAAATGAAAATGAGCGGAAAAGGTCATTGTTAATATTAGTGTTATTATTTTCAGCAAAGGAGCACAGAAAAAGTGCTTTCAAAAAAGGCAAAAGGTTTGGTGGAGAATAATTACTGTCAAATAGGTTGTATTCACTATTATTGTGTTTTGTCAATATTTATTTTTATTTTTTGTTCATAATAGTTTAGCTTACTTTTCCTTGGGTTTTTTTTTAACTTTTTGTTTTAGTTTACTCCCCTTCCCCCTTTTGACAAGATATCTCCTGTTATTTTATTGGTCCACTTTTTAACTTGTCCAATACTCGTTATTTCCCTTCCGCTTAACCAATGGCAGATATTCTTTTCAATTGCCCCTCCCCCCACCTTGTTTATATATTCTCTAGCATTAAGGCTTTATTTTCTTCAGTTGAGTTTTGTCTCTCAGTGCTGAAGATGACTACTTGGTAGCTAAAATACGTATCCGGCTAGTTGATCACTAGGTTCATCCACTTTTGCAAGATAGGAAGTTTCCATTGGAGTGGCCATCGGTTTAGCATCTCCCATATGATAATTGTTTAGAATATCTTCAATTTTATTCTTCTGATGGAGAAGAAAGCTTCCGTCTTCTTCCCTTTCTTTCTCTTTTCCCAGATATTGTGATGGATTTCCAAGGTCTTTGGTTTCGAAATGTTTGTTGAGGTGTGTATGTATATTCTCTACAATCTCAGAGTTCTTACAAGCCACTAAAAGGTCATCCAGATAAAGAAGTATATAAGACATTGGTTCATAGTCTTCTTTTCTTGAATATAATCCTGAATCTGCTTTACTTCGTTTAAAACCGAGGCTCAGTAAAATCTCATTGGCTTTCTTATTCCAAGCACGAGCTGATTGCTTTAAGCCATACTGTGTTTCAATTTGAGAACAAGGCCTTCTTCCCCTTTTATTAAAAAACCTGGAGGTTGCTCCATGTATAGCTCCTCCTCTAAATCTTCATGTAAAAATGCAGCTTTCACATCAAAATGTTTTAGTATTAGTCCTTGATGAGCACTAACAGCAAGCAGCAATCTAATGGTGTTGTGTTTTACCACGGGTGCAAAAGTTTGATTATAGTCCTCTCAATAACGTTGGAAATAACCTCTCGCAACCAGCCTAGCTTTGTAGACAGAGGCTTGACCTGAAGAGTCATACTTTATCTTGAATACCCATTTCACTGTGATAGTTTTACTTCCAGCTGGGAGTTCTGTCAAGGACCATACATCTCGCTCTTTCATTGTTTTTATTTCTTCTGCTGCTGCAAGCCATTTTTCCCTTCATCAGGTTCAATTTCCCCTTCTGGCTCTATGCATTTGATAGAGCTATCAATGATATTTTCTATTATCCGCACCGATCTACTAATCCATACTTTATTGGTGTTTGGATACAAGATTCGATAACCTTTTACCGATGTGCCGAAACCCACCAGCACACCTATCTGTGCATGATCGTTCCATTTCTTGCGCATTTGTTTCGGAATTAGTGAGTATACTTTAGAAGCAAAAAACTTTTATATGGCTAAGATCTGGTTTCGTATCATACCAAAGTTCATGTGGTGTTTTTGAAATGGTTCTACTTGGAAGTCTGTTTTGAAGATAAGCTGCAGTGCATACGGCCTCACCCCAAAAACGATTTGGCAGCCCTGCATCCAACAGCATACATTTCGCCATTTCGATCAGTTTTCGGTTCTTCATTCCGCTACACCATTCTGTGAAACTGAATTGATGTTCAATGCCTTTACTTTTTCAAATAGTTTTTCAGCTCAGCATTAACGTATTCTTTTCCATTGTCAGTTCTAATGATTTTTGGTTTTCTTCCAAATTGATTGGAGACCATAGTTATATGCTCCTTAATGGCATCAGTAACTTCATTCTTATGTTTCAATAAACGAACGTAAGTGAAATGTGAAAAAACATCAATTAATGTCAGCATGTAATGGTTTCCACTTGGTGTAATGGTTAGCATAGGTCCACATAAATCACTGTGAATCAATTGAAGAGGTTCAGTTGTTCTTGTTTTACTCTGAGGAAATGGCAGTTGTGCCATCTTTCCTTTGATACAACTCTCACAGTCTGATATACGAGGCCTGTTCAAAAAATACGTAGACTGTTTGAATTGCGCGGGCCCTGTTGGTCCCAATCAAAATCGCTTGGTGTCGCCATCTTCTGACAGATCCGCTGATTACAAGGCAGTTTTTTGATTGCAAATATCAGTATTGGTTGATTAGCTACGCGGTTGTTTGTGAAGTGTGTTTTTTTTCGTTTGGCGGATTTTTAGAATGAGTGACTTGAACGAGCAAAGAGTTGCTGTGAAATTTTGTGTTAAACTCGGAAAAACTGCCACTGGACGAGTGGAAAAGGCCAGAAATGTGGACGAGAGGTGACTGGTTGTTTCATCACGACAATGCTCCAGCCCATTCAGCCCTCAGAACTCGAGAGTTTTTGGCCAAACACTCGATCACTGTTCTTCCTCACCCACCCTACTCACCTGACCTCGCTCCTTGTGACTTCTTCTTGTTTCCCAAACTCAAAAGACCTTTGAAAGGAAGGAGATTTGAGACGATTCCCGACATAAAGGCAAATGCGACGAAGGCGCTGAAGGACATCACAAAAGAAGCGTTCCAGGACTGTTTCCAAAAGTGGAAACACCGTTGGGATAAGTGTGTGCGTCGGGGAGGAGAGTACTTTGAAGGGGACCCAGATGTGTAACTTCTGAATAAAGTATATTTTGTTTTATGACGTCAGTCTACGTATTTTTTGAACAGACCTCATATTGTAGAAATGAACCTTATCGTCAGGAATATTCTTGCCGAATCCACGTGGTTGATTGACAATTTCTAACATATTCGTTATATGCGATTATATGGATCCAGAAATGAAACGCATTGAATAAAATTTTCTGAGAAGATACAGCTTACTGCACATTGATGATCGTTCATGGATGCTGTGTAGTTTCAACCACATATCGCGTGCCGAGGTGAGCGAAGTCAGGTGTATGAGCTGGCCATCTTCAACAGCAAGACTGATTGCCGCCATAGCCTTGTAGTTGCGCAGCATCAGGCTTTGGAAGATTTACAATATCCCTTAAATTGTCACGCATCAGGATCATTTGCATTTTAAATTTCCATAGTTGATAGTTCGTATCATTCAATCTTACAATACTTATGGCTTCTCAGCATTGTCCGCCATTATTCCTTTTGTTTGAAATCCACAACTGTTTTCGTTGTTTTATGCCGACGAAGTGGAAGCGTAACGTTTTCAGTTAGATTCAATCAAGTGTCCGTGATTAATAAATGCTAACTGTGTTACCGTGCTGGGCCCATAACCTGTTGAATGGAAGTTTAATTTATTGCAGATAAATATGATTGAACATTACAACAACAATAGTGACAACTGAACATATAATAAAACAATGAATACACAGAAACGAAGCACATGCATGAGCAGGGAGAAAGTTAGGGTCATAACGCCATCCATCGGCAATAAGTAATAACAATAGAAGCGTATCTCCAACACCTCCGATTTGGTTTTGTTTGCAATAATGGTTATTTATTTATTTATTTATTTATTTATTTATTTATTTATTTATTACAATTGGATCCAACTGCTCAGTGGAAGCCCACCAGTTATCTAATAAAAAAAACTTTCATTTCATTTCAGGTTAAGAGCTTTGATCCCGATCAGTGTTTGAATGGTAACATTCAAAAAATGGGAGAGTACCCTCAAAATGAAAGTGGTTCACAGGGTATTTTGTTATGGTGCACGTCAACAAGATGTCCAAATGCTGAAAGATATCCAAACCACTGCCATCCTTCAAGACAAGCCTTTAGAAAAATTATTGCATGTTTTCAGAACACAGGTAGTGTTCAACAACATGCAAGACAGAGAAAACCAAAAACAGCAAAAATGAGGACATTGCCACAGTGGTTCTTGCTGCAGTTTCTGCTAATCCACATACCGCCATATGTTCCATTGCTGATGATATTGGATTCAGTGTATGATCAGTGTGGAATGTACTTCTTGATCATAAATTTCATCCATTTCACGTGCACTGTCATCAAAGCCTTAATACACCCGATTATGAAATACGTTTAGAGCACCGTAACTGGCTTCTTTGTCAAATTCAAGATGATCCACAGTTCACAAAGCAGATTTTGTGGTAAGTCATTTTGTAATGGTATTGTTAATAAACATAACCTACATTACAGACCCAATGAAAATCCTCATTGTTCAAGACAAACTGCTCACCAAGGGAAATGGAGGACAAAAATTTGATGTGGCATGTTATTGGTCCAGTGTTTTATGATGGAAATCTCACTGGCCAGCATTATCAAGATGTCATTCTAAATAATGTTGTGCAAGAATTTATTGAAGAGATGCCATTAAGAGAACATTGTGAAATTTGGTTTCAGCAGGATTGTGCACCTCCACATTTTTCAATGCGAGCATGTGAATTTATGGTAAACTTGATCCTTCCAGATAAATGGGTTAGACAAGGTGGACCTGTCGCATAAGCCACCCCTCTCACCAGACTTAACGCCGCTGGACTTCTTATGGGGCCATGTAAAAATACAGTTTAGGAAACACAGCCAGTAAGTACAGCTGAACTTCAGCAGAGAATTACAATTTCATGTGCAGCAATAACCACTACAACAAAGTCAGTTGCGATTCAATCCATCAAACAGTGTGCAGAATTGTGTGTAGCATCCAACAGTCAATATACTGAATATTTACTTTCGCAATTACCTAATGACGTTTTCTAGATTTACATTTCTATTGTCACAAAATTATTTTTTATTAAGTAACCATTGTTGCAAAATCAAAACGGATAAATGATTTAAGACTAATTTTAGGGTATTGTAGAACTTTCCAATTGACTTTTTTTAAAATCTCTTACGGTTTTCATTATGCATTAAATATGACCTTGAAATTAAATGTGAAGGTCAAATTTAAGATCATTGGAGATAACTTTTTTTAAATCCGGAAATTCCCATCAGATAATAACACTGGTAACAGACTTTTTGAACACCCTATGTATTATAACACCCCTAGGTGAGATGAGTGGAGTCATAACAGGGTTGGGCATTCTTACCCTTGTGACCATCCGGACAACTCATTAACAATAAAAATCTAACCCAATAAAGAGACCCACTACCTCTTTGTTAAAGGTCACTTTTATTGAATAAACCTCCCTACGGGAGAGTTGGCTACAGGATAGCTATCTTGTTAAACAAACATTAATCAAAAACATCAATTAACGGAAAGCAATCGAAGTATGTCCCAATCCACTATGAATGGGTACGGTATTCTCACTTGTATTTTTTTCGAATATTAGCCACATTCACTTTAGGCCGCAGCCGCAAATTTGACGGTGGAAAGAAAAAAATAACCGTTTAAAGGCTGCAAACTTCTAGGGTCTACAAAAAGATCGAACTACTTCGTTTTAGCGTCCCACAGTATCTTAAATTGTAATTAAGACAGCAGTTTTTTTATTTATATAACTTTCTAAATTATTTTTATATACCGGGTGATCCAAAAGTGCGTTACCTTTTTTTATGAAACTAATAATTGTTTTGTCATGACGAATTCTTTAGCAAAACAATTGTTAACAATGTAAAAAAACGTAATACACTTTTGGATCACCCGGTATTTAATGAAACTTTTATAAATTTATTAATAAAATGTGTAAATAATTACATTACCGTAATTTTCGGCAGTAACGCCGCAGCAGCAAAAATTTAACATAAATGTAAAATCTTTATTGTACGTATAATATATTTCTGCATACATTTCTTCCAGCGCCGAATACATTTTTCGTCGAGTCCTAACTGCCTCGCTGCTGCACGATTGCTCTTAGGCCTTTTCAATCTTGGCTGTTAGTTTAAAAGCTGCTATAGCTTGCACGTCACTTTGGCGAATTTGAAACATACTCTGCTCATGGTGAAGATATACTCCACCGTGCCCTTGCTTATGATAATAATAATAAATAATACCTGTATATAATAAAATACTGGTTTTTTCTAACACCTCTCAAGCACTCTCGTGACCGTTTAGCCCCACGCACGCGCTCGTAAATCTTTCTGATAGTCAGCCCCAAGTGTTAAAACGCAAAAATATACGTACGAGAAAAACTAAACTTTAAAGAAAATTCGAAACCTAAGAGAAAAAATTTAAAAAAATAAAAAATATAAAACAATCTTCGCTTTTATCTTCAGCTCCTTCGCCCCTACCATGTATCCAGCTAGAAGAAATTTTAATTAAAAAACAAAAGAAATACGCCGGCCTACCTTATCTATAATTGCAATGGTTAAAAAGTGAACCTTGAACTGTTCTGCGAGTTCCCTCGTTATTACATTGTGATCTTCATCAATTGCTTGGCGTAGATCACCATCTGAAATCATGATTGGCCGACCAGAGAGGTGCATCTTGAAGAGTGCTATCTCCACGTCTGAACCGGCGATACCATTCTTCTATTGTACGTAAACTAATTAAACGTTGGCAAATGTTTCGGTGACATTGCGCAGCACTGATCTTTCCAGAATACTCAAAGGATTATTGCTCGAATATGCTTGCGTGAAAGGTCCATTTCAGACCGTTGATGGCACTCACAGATATATAATCAGAAAGTTGATTCTTGGATGTAATATAGCAAAGATATTCAGGAATCGAATGCAATGTTTTGTTTGAAAAAATATGAACACCCCCTTCGGAAAATGAGCCCTTCTTGGGCACGGGTTCTAGAACCGGAAGAAACTTTTGCAACAACCTGATATTCATGTTTCCAATTTGTGTAGTAATTGCAAACATGCACACCCTCGGATTAATATTAGTCCCGAACCCCTGACTTTCGCCCTACCTGGCAATCACTTTTACGGATCATCGATAAGTATCGTATGGGAGGGGTGGGTTGTCTCACTATGAACGAAATGCTAACCAATGCTGATCAACGAAATGCTGACCAAATGCACATGCACGACTTCAATGCCACTGCCTGTGCCGTTGTTGACTTCCGGCCATAGAATTGTCAAAGGCGGGAAGAAGGATTTACCTTAACTTAACAAAAATGCCATGTTGTGTTGCTCCTGGATGCTCAATCAATATACAAAAAGAAAATTTATTGAGCCAAGTAAGGTTACATTCATTTCCAAAGGATCCTGAGCAAAAAAATGCATGGATTGCCGCAGTCAACCACAAAAATTGGGAACCTATTTGTCACAACATGTTATGTAGTCACCACTTCATTTCAGGTGAGCATAACTTAATTTGGTGATGTTTTATTATGGTATCGTGACTAATGTCGATTAGTTGTAAACCTTAAGCAAATTTCTAAAGTTGAAAATAAATAGATAATTGTTTACTAAAAATTCAATATAATTTCAAGAATTGAAAATACTACTAATTTCTGAGGCTTGTAGTTGTAAAAACACGATCATATGATCCACATACTGGTTAATCTTCACTATCCGCACAATCGCACAACGACTGATTTTGCGGGGTTTTTTGGCAATGTGTCTTGTTTGTGGATTCCGACGTTAGAGGGCATATTTTGGCTGTCTCTTCTCGTTGTGCGCTAGCTGTTGCCATAGCAACCACACAATTGGCATGTCGTGGTCGTTTCGAACTATTTGTGGATTTCAGATTTTCTTTTTTCTGCTTTCTGGATAATTAACAATTGTCGAAAGGAACCATGTTTTAAAGGTAAGCCGGCATGTTTTTGAGTGTTCTGGTGTTGGGTTAGGTTAACTGAGGTTGGATTAACTTAGGCTTAACCATAAAATGAGTTCCCGTAACTTTCTGGCAGCTATTTCTGTGACCACTAAAAAATACGGATCATTAGCCTCCTGTAACCGGCCGAGGGGAAACCAACTGCCCCCTGTAACCAAACAGGTTGGGGTATATATCAATTATTTACCCCTGGAGGGGGACGTCATAGACAGAACGCCGAAGGCGTTTGAGTAATGGAAAACAGTGACCAATGAACCTCATTGAATGAGGCCCGCAGGGCCGAGGTGAGGCGCGAAGCGCCGAGAGTGGTAAAAGTTTGTGATTTACGCCCACAGTGATTTACCGGTCACATTGATTTACGCTCACAGTAATTTACTTCCAAAAGGGATTTATTGCCCACAGCGATTTACCGCCTGCAGGCAGTAGAAAGGGAGTTAAAAATTTCCTAGGATAATCTCACTGTCAACAGATGGCGGATCGTGTCACAGTCGTTTTCAGTTTGCGGATTCAGTCGTCGCGCAATTGTGCGCATAGTGAAGATTAACCCAAATACTAAATTAAATTTAGAGTCCTTACAATTGATTAAAAATGAATACTCCTTTTAATGAAAAATTGAAAAATAAAATGAAATAATAAACAATAAAAGTCACCCAATGTGGAGAAAGTCTTATGGAGACAGATGTGGAACAAAAAAAAACCCAGGTGAAGAGTAAGTCTTGTAGAATAACAGTCACAGTAGAAACACAGGAAGATACACAAGAACAGAAGACGCACATAAAGTAGGAGAAAATCTGGTGATGAGGGTCCGATGATGAGAAGCACAATTGAAAAAAGTTGATGAAATTACAATTTGAATAAAAAAAAAAAGTTTTCGAGATCATTTATCTCATCTTCAGTTTATCAAAACTTCTGAAATAAAATTTCAGTTAAAAAACATATTAAAATTGAAAACAATGAGTGTTAAATAAAAGTGAAGAGGAGAGCATGTTGGATTATGTATTGTAATTTATTTGTTTTTTTAATAGTAATTTCCATTTATTATTAATTTCTATTGCTGGTTTGGCCAAATTGTTTTCATTCGAAATAATGTTAATGGTTTCTTTTATTAGCCTTTTTTTGTAATTTGTTTCTTTACCAATGATTTTGACTTTGTTCCAATTTGGATTATGATTTTGGCTTAATACAATGATTAACTAGATGATTATTTCTGTCTTTGTTTCTAAGTGCTCTTTCATGTTCTTTAATTCGTGTTAATAATTGTCTTTTTGTTTGACCTGTGTAAATGTGTTGACAGTTGGTGCATGGAATTTGATATACTATGTTAGTGGTCCTCCATTTTTCTTTATTATTTAAGCAAATGTCTTTGAAATTTGTAGTTGCATTTTTGTTTTCATCTTTTGTTGTTTTAATATTGGTGGTTGTTATTAATGTCTTATTTATGTTGATTGTTATTTTTGGTACAATTTTAATGTTTGGTATCTGTTCTAGTAATTTCTTCTGTTTGTAAAAAGTTTTATTATTGTATTGAACATCAAGTTAATTATGGATTTAACACTATACTACCAAAACTGTAGTAACTAAGGACCAAACAGCAAATCTTTTATCAAAATGTTTTACTCAGTAACTATGATATTATCTGTCTCACTGAAATCTGGTTACTTGACGAAATTTCTTCGTCTACTCTCTTTCACACTCGCTAAATAGTGTACAGATATGATCGCAGTGAGTCTAGAGGGGCTTTTGGTGGTGGATCCGCTATTGCAATCTCCTCCAGCTTGAATCATAAACCTGTTGATTTTACTCTTCCTCATATTGAGAATTCATGGCTGAAAGTCTATTGTAGAAACTCAAAAAATCTTATCGTCGGTAGTATCTATCTTCCAGATGGACTACCTGTACATATTCTTCATGACATCTTTGAATCTCTTCAAGAATTTCTCCTCTCTTCTGGCTGTCCTATACTTCTTACTGGAGACTTCAACGCTCCTGAAAGTGCAAAAGATTACTACTCCGTATTGAAACGCTCACTGCTTAGTGATCTGATGTCCCTCTGTAATTTTAAGCAGTTGAACACAATCAAGAACTGTACTGACTCAACTCTTGACTTAATTCTCACCAACATTCATTGTACTGTAGATAAGTGCTCCATTCCCCTTGTTCCTGAAGTTACTGCTCTTGATGTTACTGTCTTCCTCCAACCATCTAAATTATCATTTTCTCCCAGTAACTATGAATTTTGGAAACTGCGTTGTGGCAACTATTTTAACCTTTACCATGATGTGGCCAATACAAGTTGGGCTGATATCGTAAATGTCGCTGACACAAATGAAGCAGCTTCGCTCTTTCACTCTCGTATGATTTCCTTCCTTCGCAAACACATACCTACTGGTAGGAGAAGACGTAATTCTAAAGCTTGTTTCCCTGCATGGTACTCTCCTGAACTCATCTCCTTAATTAAGCGTAGAAATGCATTGCACCGCAATTACAAACGTAGTGGTATTAATTATGCTGAATTCGCTGAAGTGCGTCCTGAGTGCAAAAGCAGACAGAAACTTGACTTCAATGCTTACATTCAATATCTTGAGCTAAATTTTCAGGCACAGCCGAAGGCATTCTGGAATTATGCTAAATCCAAGAGAACCAACGTGCCTACAATAACTTTCATAAACCTGGATGGTGCTGTACTGTCTGATGCTAATGATATTGCAAATTCCTTTGCTCAGTTCTTTAGCACGAATTGCAACAGTCACAATTTTGACTCTACAGTCATCCATAGTGAATTCGATGCTACTTTCAAGCCTTCACCTCTATGGGATCTTTCATATAACCTCTATTAATGAGCTTGATATAATCCATTCCATAAGGTGATTGAGCGCCAAAAGTCGCTCAGACTCCACTGACATTCCTGCGCTTGTGCTCAAGGGATTATCTACTGCTCTTTTGTCACCCCTTCAGCATATCTTTTCCCTCTGTCTAAATCAAGGAATTTATCCTGACATCTGGAAAACTAGCATTGTGATTCCCGTTCACAAGAATGGACCTACCTCAACTATCAACAACTATCGACCCATATCCATTCTTCCAACTCTCGCCAAGGTATTTGATACTTTTCTTCACAGGCACATACTAGCTCACGTTGCATCCTCCATACCTCAACAGCAACATGGCTTTTATCCTGGCCGATCTGTTGAAACCAACTTAGTCAGTTTTACCGACTATGTATTCACTAGTATCGATCACCGTGAACAAGTTGATGCAATATTTATTGATTTCAGAAAAGCTTTTGACTCAGTCAATCATGCATGTCTACTTCACAAACTTGCCTGTACCGGATTTGTTGGTTCGACTCTAAAGCTACTCGGTAGCTACTTAAACAATCGCCGATCGGTTGTTAATTTCAATGGCTGCCGCTCCTCTCCCTATTACGCTAGAGCTGGGGTACCTCAAGGATCTGTCCTGGGTCCAATTCTGTTTTCCATCTTTGTTTCTGATCTCCCTTCTCTCCTCTCAGGCGTGGAAGTTCTTTTCTATGCTGATGACCTCAAAGTTTTCACTACGGTCTCATCCCTTGAAGATATACAGCGGCTACAGCATGCCCTAAATCTACTCTTAACCTGGTGCAACAACAATTATCTATTTGTTAACACTGAAAAGACATTCTTTATGACATTCACTAACAAAACTAACCCCTTGAACTCGTGTTATTATCTCAACAATGTACCGCTTGCTCGCCGTGATCGTATGCGTGACCTGGGTCTTATACTGAATTCTTGGCTGCTTTTCACTCAGCACATTGACAATCTCCGCAAACGTGCCTATAGCTCTCTGGGCTTCATCCTGTGCAACTGCTGCTCCTTCAAATCTCCAGCTACATTCCTTCATCTTTACAAGAGTCTTGTCTTGCCACTATTAATGTATTGCTGCATAATTTGGAATGGATGCGCTGCATCTTATCTTAATAGACTTGAGAAAGTTCAGCACACCTTCCGACGCTTCTTGTCTCGGCACTTTCCAGACCACAATGATCTTACTATCACCTCGCTTGAGCAACTGAGAAATCAATCTGATCTCAGATTTCTGCATCGTATTGTGCACAACAAATTTAATTGCAACTTCATCTCGAAGATCTATTTCGTGGTGCCCAATCTATGACGGCATCATCAACAACACACCACGTTCCATCCACCGCTACCTCGACTTACACAGTCTCTTTGCTCTCCTTTATTTAGGATCCAGGAACTGTACAACAGACATCAAGATTACAATGACATCTTTTGTCCTAAGACATTTACTGCTTAAACGCTTCTGGAACTATCAACATTACACACCTAATGTAATCTTGTTGTACGCATTGAAACAGACGTGTACAGCTATGTCTCATCTGTGTTTTATAATCTATATATTGTGACAGATCTCCTCCTGTGTGTACTCTGAAGTGCATGAGTAACATGTAAAGTGACAGATTGTCTTATGTTAATTGTGTACAACACAAGAGAGAGAGAGAGCTTGCACTTGCTTAATTAAAAGACAAATACAAGATCCACAACTGTCAGTAAACCTGGTAATAGTATACAATGCTTACCATATTTTACGGATCGTATAGTGTATGAATCATCAAATAAACCTGCGTTGTGTTTTGCAATAACCCCAAATGTTCGTTAAGAATTAATTAAAGTAGATACCCCGCTACGACACTCTTATGCACCGAACCAATACTTAATTGACGCAATATCAAACTGAATTAATAACGTTCAAGCTTTATTAATAAACAACAAACTTTATTCATATATAAAAAATGAAAATCAAGTCAAAAGATTAGAGTGTTAGGTAAAAGGAAGAAATTAATAGTAGCAATAGATTAGATACGTTTCAAAATGGCAACATTCAAAATTGTGACTCATCACTCTCCCCCCATATTCATTTAATTTAGATTAAAAAAGTTCACTTTTGAAATGAATGTCCGAAAGAAGGATCGCTGACTCAACATGCGTAATTTTTTTAAGAAGAGTCTTGTCTTCCCGAAAATACCTGTTGTTCATTTGTTCAGTTCGACACACATGAGGCGATGGCAAGAAGGTCCCTTGATGCCACCGATGCATTGAGAAGAGGCTCATGGACGATATTCCTTCCCTGACGCTGGCCGAGCAGAACGGCATGCACAGGGTTCATGTGCTGCACCCGTCATCGGCTCTACCGTTGTCGTATTACTGGAATCCGGTGTCTCTGTGTCTGGCCCAGGCGAGTGCCTCCGCCTGCCATCAAAACACTCGAAGTCGCCGCCAGTGGAAATCTCGTCCTCCCGCTCTCGACTCGCAACAACTGCCGCTCGCTGGCTTTCCTCCGCCACGCTCGTCGGTCGACGCTCCAGGCCGCCTGTTGTTCACGGCTCTGCGATGCTTAACACAGCGTTGGTCCACGCGACGGGATCGGCCATGTGGCTGACCTTCCCGTGCGGGACGCAACGCAAACCTCGATGAGTTCTGCAGAGCACAACACAATGAGAAAGACTGCTCTCAAGAGAAGCTGAAGTGTAAGATCGTGATGATAAATCATCCTTTCCTTATATAGAAACCAAGTCCCAATAACCACGTGATGAGCCACTACCAATCAGCGCTCTTAACTCACAGTTCTACCGTTCGAGTGCAAAAAGAAATCCCGCCAAAAGAACAATCGTTGCCTAGGCAACGTGAGAAAAAAAATGGAGAATGCCTCCAACTCCCCCCCTCCACTCGAACGAAAAAACGAAAGTTAAGAAACGCTGACTGCAAAACAAGAACAAGATGCAAATTTACAAATGGCGAGACAACTTCGTGACAGACAAAAGGGCCGAAATGAACTGAATTTAACATACAGATCATTAAGTGAGAAAATTAAGATCAAAAACAGTCACGAAGTTGCTCAAAACACTAAAAGATGTGCTTAAGCCTATTAACAAAACAGACAAATACCTAGATTTGGATAAGTGAATTCCAAATCCAAGTACAAAACCTTGTTGGTGAATAAAGAAACAACGAGTACAAATGTGTGGGAATGCATTTGAACTCGTGTGACATCGGATATGTCACAATATATATATATATTTATTTTCCCTTATGTTTTCCTTCCTTTTTTTTTTATATTTTACTCTTTTGTAACAGAGTTCGTTCAAGCTGTTGGGTACAAATAAATTGAATTGAATTGAATATCTCTTGTATTGTTCATGTTGTGTTATTTGTTGTTGTGTTGGTGAATGCTTCTATATAAAATTTTATGAATTAATTCTATCGGATAATTATTTTTTACTAGGTTCATTTTCAGAATTTTTAATTTTTGTGGGATAAATTTGGGGGATGTGAGATTTTTTATTCTTTGTATATTTTGTTTAATGGTATTAATTTTTTGGTGTGTAGGTTGTTGTGATAAATAATGTGGTATGTTATTACCTTTTGTAGGTTTTTCATATATCTCAAAATTTAGTGTGTTTTCATTTCTTATAATGTTATTTGGTTGTTGGTCATGTTTTTATTATTTCATTTTATTTTTCAATTTTTCATTAAAAGGAGTATTCATTTTTAATCAATTGTATTTACTACAACTCCTACTCTTATACAGGGTGATTACAAAAGAACTTCATACTTTTAAAAATTTATTACATCAAAGCTATTCAGAATATAGACACACCACATACGGATTCTTAAAGAAAAACTCTTGAAGTTTATTGTGACTCAGTTAAAGATGTTCAATATGCCCCCCTGTAGTGGAATTTGTCCCAAACCCGCATTAACATGTCTCCATCAATCCCACGTATCGCTACCGTAATGCGTTCTTTCAGCTCGTCTAGGTCACGGGGAAGGGGTAGGGTGAAGACCTTGTCCTTTACACACCCCCATGAAAAGAAATCACAGCGGTGGATTGGACGAGCAAACAATAACCTGGAACTTGCAAAGTGGCCACCGCGGAGCCCCGACCTCACACCTTGTGATTTCTTTTTGTATTTTTTTTTTCAGTTTCAGAAAGTATGAACAGGTTAAATAGTGAATTGATTTTTATAAATAATTATATAGAAATATGTACTATTTTTGTATTCATGAATGTTAAAAAAAAAAAAGATCATACAAAATGTATGAAATCGGGAAATATACACAGAATAAAAATTATATTAAGAAAAAAATAACATTTGTTAACATAATTAATTCTCGATATCACCCATATAACGTGCTTGAAAATATTGCTAAATATTTAGGGAGGGGGGGAATAAACAAAAAAACGATAGGTGCTCAAAAAAAAAAAAAAAAATACAAAGAATAAAGAGTGGAAGATGCTTGATTTCACATTTTAATTTGTTTTATTTAAAATTCCTTAATAAATTATATTCAACATTGCACATTTCCTTTTGTGACATGTAAGTTTACATACCCATATAAAATTATATGCACAAAGATATGGCATTAAAAGCCATATCTGTATTAGTCCGAAATGAAGCAATTTTTTGTTTAGGCGTTTAATAAAAAGAGGGGGAGAAAGCTAATAATTGAATCAAACAAGTAGGAACAAAATCAAACTAATTTGGAAATAATAATTATTGAATAGAGAATTTGTTGTTTATTGATTGGATTACTATTAAATATCATAATAAATTTGTTTACGTAAAATGCTTCGACAATGTAAGCCTAATCAAATTTTAGCAGGTGCTTTTGGGATTAAAATTAGAAGGGATCCGGGTGACTCCTAGTTGATAAGAAACGGAGGGAGGGGTGAATCATAGAGAAAAGGGGGGCAGGGAGCGGGAAACTTGAAAGGGATAGGACGGAAATATGTAGATATACAGCCCCAGAATGCAGTAGAAAATAGTGTGACGAATCTGAGATTCATCACACGCAGATCCACATTTTATATGTAAATCTGCGTCTATTTCTCATAGCGTTGATCGGTTGTACATCACAAAAGATCAACGTTTTATCGTTTGTTTTTCACAAAACTTGATCAGCAGTTTCCCTTATGTATTATCTTTCATTTAAAATCATATGTCTTTTACAACTATCATTTGTATTCACAAATTTGTATAGCTTGTAAGCTCATTATTAGTCAATTTGCTTCACTTTCGTTTTTAAAGGGAGGGGAGGTGTTCCTACGCTCCAAGCCTGGTGTCTATGGCAATGAGCCGAGCTCGTTAGCGACGGTTACTTCGGAGCGTTAGTTTGGCAAAGCACACGGGTTTCTTTACTAGAACTTTTATCAAAAAATGCACCGGAAAAGCACATTGGCAAATGCTCTTCCCACGCTTTTACAGAAAAAGCGTATATAAGGCCTTGATTGTAGAAAAAAAATCTCTTCTCTTCAATTCTTTTCTTCGATCATTTTTTTTCGATTCTTCGATTCTTATTCCGTATCAAAAGTACTTTGATACTGAATGTAATAGCGAACGAGGTGAGGGGCAACCTGCCCTCATGGCGGGTGGCCAGCTCATCGGTCAGCCCGACAGCGATGTGCAGAACAATGAGCGATGGACACGAGGAACAGCACAGCGCAAAGAGGCATTGAACGCCGGGGCACTGATTTCCTCGCATCGGATGAAACTGATATTTTCATGCAGCGAGCGATGGACACGAGGAACTACGCAGTGCAAGGAGGCATTGAACGCCGGGGCACTGGTTTTCTCACATCGGGCGAAGCGGGCACTCTCATGCAGGGGCATGGTGAGCAGGGACGAGCGAGACATGAGGCGTCACATCCTCACGATGATCAGCCAATTCATCGGTCAGCTCAAATCAACGGCTCGGAACGATTGGAGACGACCACGACGGACCACGCAGCGCAAAGAGGCATCGAACGCCGGGGCGCTGGTTCATCTATATAGGGCAGGAAGGACGAGGCCTGTCCCGAGGGCGATCGAGCTCAGGTCGGAGCTCGGAGAAGGAGCTAAGCAACACGGCAGATGGGATGTTACGGCGACATCGGAGCCAGTCGAGACTGATGGAATTCCCTGAGAGTAATCACTAGCTTATAATAGGGTTAAAGACACCTGATGCACCATTGGAGTCACCCAGTGAACTTCAATCCAGCTCATTAGCAGGAGACCTGAAAGTACTAAATGCATAGGTACCCTAGGCTGTGTTTTGTCACTTATCAGGACCATACCGGGTTCCATTATTGTTATAATACTGCTCCTCTGTCGTTTCTACGTAACAACTGCTGTGTCAGTTTTTGTTTCGGAATGAGATGTGTAAATAGTGTTTGAGGACAGCTATTGGGACTTTAATTGAAAGAATATTCTGTGGTATGTAATTATTTCATGTGTTGCTTTTCTTCTACAGTTTGAACTTTTCATAACATTAAGAACTTAGAATATTTGTAGAATTGAATGTTTTTTATTATGTCATTCATTGCTTGTGTAATATTTATCTTACTAACACTTTAACTAATCTACAGTCAGTGACAAAAAATTAGCACCACCATCATTTTAACTGAAATTCTTTTAATGAAACAAAATTCCAAATGCTCTTTTGGAATACAGACACTTAATATCTTCAGGAAAAATCTAGCTTCATAAAAATAAATTGAAAGTCCACTTATAATTTTTAAAAAAAAATTGTTTTACTCAGGTGATATTTCTGAGTGACAAAAAATTAGCATCAGCTACAAAAAAATCCTCTGAATGTGTCTTAATATGTGGTGGATTTGCCTTTTTGTGAAATTACCTCAAAGATACGATTAGGCATCTTAGTAATTAATCCTCTAATCAATGAATGATCTAAATTTAGATATCACACTGTAGATATTTAAAGATGGCGCCGAGTGTAGAGCTGTGCGAGTGAGCTCCGTAAAGGAGCAGATAGGAGTCGTTACAAATGTAAAGTTCTAATTATTTATTTATCCTATCGAACTTTTTGGATAAGTAGTCGACCGATAGTACAGTGTGTAATGTGAATTCTATCAGAATATTATATTTTTCTTACATCAGGAATGTTGCATCGCAGAGCATGTAATTATGAGTATTACTGTCTATACTGCTTGAACTCTGATTTCCTGTGAGTACTTGTTTTACATCTAGAATTAATACATTTACAACTAATAATTCATTATGCCTAAGGATAACGATAAAAAATCAAATCCTACCAGAGGAGGAATCCCCCGTCAGCTTGTGAAGGACTCTCCGAGTAAATTGTCTGATGATACTTTAATGTCTTCCATCGATAAAGCTCTGGATGTTTATTTTAATGATGACAAATCACTCGAGAAATTAGTAACAGTGCTGTTGGCCAAATTAGGTAACCGTTTGGAATCTCAACTCGCCGATATTACAACTAAGCTGACTCCCCTCATAGCTTCTGTGGAAACTTCGGTTTCACGTATTGCTGAGCTTGAAAAGCAAGTCTCATCGATAAATACTCGTTTGGAAAAAGTAGAGAGTGCTATATTTGTTAACGAGAAGTCGTTAATTAAGCAAGTACTTACTTACTTACTTTTCAAACCCGCTTATCCGTTAGGGTCGCGGGGGCAGCAGCCCTATGGAGGATCTCCAGCGATCGCGATCTTCCGCCATCAGGCGCATGTCCTCCCTGGTAATATCCAAGCGACTCGAACCCAGATTCTCCATGTAGTCTAGCCACCTGGTTCTAGGCCGACCCCTTGGTCTCTTACCCACCGGCTTGGAAAATAACAACTGCCTAGGAAGACTAGTTTGCGGCATCCGTATCACGTGGCCATACCAGCGCAACTGAGATCTCTCAATGCGGAGAAGTAGCGGCTCAACACCTAAAGATTCCCTTATTGTGCTGCTGTACACTCTATCTAGTAGGGTAACACCTGCCACACCTCTCAGGAATCTCATTTCGGCCGCTTGTACCCGCGATCGCACTCTTTCGGTCATTACCCAAGCCTCATGACCATAGGTGAGAATGGGGACAAAGATAGATTTGAAGACGGAGAGCTTGGCTTTGTTACCCAGCTCTCGTTTCGTTACCACGGATCGCCACAGTTCACGTCTGACACAGCTTGCTGCACCGATCCGAGCATCCAATTCTTTCTCCTGCCGTCCATCACTCGTGAATGCAATCCCGAGATACTTGAACTTCTCCACCTGTCTCAATGAGGCTCCCCTAACATGGAGAGCGCACTGAGCAGGCTGTCTTGAAAGAACCAGAACTTCGGTTTTAGCCACACTGATCTTCATCCCAGCTTCTTCACATTTGGCTGCAAACCGGTCTAGTGCATGCTGAAGGTTCGTGTGAGAAGACCCAAGCAGGACAAGGTCGTCCGCAAAGAGCAACCTCTCCACCAGGCAGTCGCCCACACAAACACGCTCATCGCCTCTGCTGCCCCTGTCTATCCAGTCCATAAAGATAATGAACAAGATGGGCGACAGTACGCACCCTTGGCGGAGTCCAACACCCACGGTGAACGGTCTTGACTTAATGCCATTTATCCGGACACACATCTCAGAGCTTTCGTACAGAGACATGATAGCAACCAGTAATTGCCCATCCACTCCATACTCTTGCAACACTTTCCAGAGCTTCTCCCGAGGAACCCTGTCATATGCTTTTTCGAGGTCCACAAAGCAAGCGTAGACCTCTTTTGCATACTCCCAGTATTTCTCAAAGATTTGCCTTAGAGCAAAGATGTGATCCGTCGTGCTTCGGCCAGGTCGGAAACCACACTGCTCCCCCGACAGTTTGGAGTCGACTATTTCCCGACTTCTCTTCTCCAGACACTTAGCGTACACTTTCCCAGGAATGCTGAGCAAAGAGATGCCTCGATAGTTGTTGCAATCTCTCTGATCTCCCTTTTTGAAGATAGGGATCACAATTCCTGTCTGCCATTGCTTAGGCGCCTGTCCAGATATCCAAGCAACCTGACACACTCGAGTCAGCCACAGGATACCATCCTGATTTAAGGCCTTTAACATCTCGGACCGGATTTCATCATCACCTGCAGCTTTGCCAGTCTTCAGGGACTTAATTGCCCATCTGACTTCTGTTTCAGTGATACTACCGTGACTATTCTCCGCTCCAAGGTGCACCTCGTATGCCTCAGTTGTTGTTGTCACCGGATTAAGAAGAGATGCAAAGTATTCCTTCCACCTATGCAATACGCTCTCCTCCGTTTTCAGAAGCCTCCCATCTGAACTCTTAATAGTTTGTGATGAAAGAGACTTCTTTCCACGGAGGCGGCGCACGGTCTGCCAGAACACCTTGTTTGCCGAACCATAGTCTGCCTCCAATTTCTCCCCGAACTTCTCCCAGGCCTTGGCTTTAGCTGTTGATACTGTCTTTGCTGCTGCTTTTCGCGCCTCAGTGTACCGCACTCGACTCGAAGTTGACTTATTTGCAAGCCATAGCAAATAAGCTTCCTTCTTTGCTTTGACAGCTTCTTGGACTTCACCGTTCCACCATGCAGTCCTTTTCTCACCGCCCTGCGCCACACTCAGCCGCTTACGACCACAGCACAAAGCAGCCGAAGTAATCACAGCAGTTTTAAACAACTGCCACTCCTCTTCAACAGTACCACGATCACTGGGTAGTTCTTTGAAACTTGAAGATATGCTATCTGCAAAGGTCTTCCTCACAGCTCTATCCTCCAGTGCCTCCCATTTGATGCGCCAAGTTTGTCTGAACCTAGTATTTCGCTTGGTTGGCATGGATTCAGAGAACCGCAAAGTGCAGACAACAAGGTGGTGATCAGTTGATAGTTCTGCCCCTCTTCTCACACGAGTATCCAACACTGATCGGAATAAGTCAGCTGAAACAATTACAAAATCAATCAGTGACTTCTGGTCCATTGCATCCCTGTACCAGGTATACTTATGGACATCCCTGTGCTGGAAGAAGGTGTTTGTGATGGAAAGTCCATTGTTGCAACAGAGATCCAACAAGCACCTCCCATTCGCATTTAAATCGGGGTCACCATTCCTCCCAATCACGCCCCTCCACGTTTGGTCATCAGCCCCTACGTGTGCATTGAAGTCGCCCATCAGGATGACAGAATCTGCACTCCCTCTCCTGCTAAGAGCAGCATCAACTTCATCTAGAAAAAGTGGGTACTCTGTGACTGCATTCGGAGCATATGCAACGAATAGAGAGAGAGACCGTTTCCCTATCTGAAGCCTCAGGAGACACAGTCTTCCACCTAAGGGGGTCCAATCTGCAACATAATCTGCCAGCCGGGGACTTGTGAGTATCCCCACTCCCGCCTGGGCAGTCATGTTAGGGTTGACACCAGAGTAGAAAAGCTTCCACCCTCCTTCTAAGTCTACAGTTCCAGAACCTGGACGTTTCGTAGAGGTAATACCTATGATATCCAGTCGATACCGTTTGGCTTCCTCCACTAACTCTGATTCCTTTCCTGTCATGGAGAATACGTTCCAAGTGCCGATTGACAGCACCCGATCCCGTTGTCGCTTTACCAGTTTCTCCTCCTGGGTAAAGGCATGCGCTGCCCCCGACCGTTTCCCCAAGCGCATAGCGAGTGCACTGGTGGGGCTTCTCGGAGGCATTGCTCCGAGATAACAGCCGGGAGACTGTCGACTATTTTTCGAACGAGAGCCTCTGCCTAACTCCCGAACGCGGGTGACTTTAACCTGCGCCACACCCGATGCAGTATAAATTCTCTTATTTGTCAACATCATGAGATATGTTTGTTTGGATACTCTTCGTCTCACTTCTCAACCATGACCTTTCTGGTAAGGGTGACCCTAAGGTAGCCGTGCTACAACCAGCATAGCTCACAGACAATTAAGCAAGTGATTTTCCAAATTGACGTTTTAGAGCAATATTCCCGGAGAAACAACCTCCGCATAATGGGCGTTCCAGAGACACCATCGGAAGATTTAGTCTCTACGTTCATCGAGATTTGTGTCGATAAGTTGGATGTTAACTTCACGCCCGTCAATATTACGGCTATTCATCGTCTCGGCCCTTGAAATGCAAATAATACTAGACCAATGTTGGTGCAATTGTCCTCGACAGCACTGAGAGATCGTATTGTAAAGAATCGTCGCAAACTGCATCATTCACCTATCGTTATATTAGATGACCTAACCACGGCTCGCTACAAGTTGTTAAGAGATGCAAAATCTATGTTGGGACTGAAGCAAGTTTGGTGTTCCGGAGGAAGGATTTTTACTCGGAATAGCAATGGTAAGCTTGTACAATTATCTTCTGAAGATGACCTGCGTCGATGCCACAACCTATAACTGATCAAGTTTCTCCTTATAATAGACAGCTAATGCTCCTCACTGATTCGCATCAAAGTAGAATCGATTGTCATTGATCTATTTTTTTTTTTTTTTGACGGCCGGTAAATTTCGCATTTTAACTAATTATGTAAAACTGGTATTATTTGTTATAGTAATATAAAAATTCCCTGCACCAGTCTAATGACAATGTTATTTATACTTGCTAATATTATATTAATACGGTCTTTGAAATGAGTGATGGTAACCCGTTTTTTACATATACAATATTATTCTGTTCTTTATGTACATAATAGTTATCTAGGCTCTGTACTGCTTTGTTACTTATTTGTTACTTATTAGTTAAATTTGGTGTAACTTTAATTATTAAGTTTTAGTCCATCGAATTATTACTAACCATAATTTTCTATTTTTTGATTTGGTACGATCCCACATGTCTTCAGGTATTAATAGTTCCTTGCCAATTTCTCTGGAAACGGCTAACGAGGCTATATTAAAAATTCCTGATGTCAATCGACACTTATCAGTACTCTACTGTAATATTTGGAGTATTTTTGCCAATTATGACACATTTTTATGTAACCTCAGTTTACTTGATGTTATGCCATCATTAATTGCCCTGGTGGAGACTTGGAGCAGTAATCACGCAGATATCCCCGTTATGCCTAATTACAAAGTTTTTTCGATTAATAGACTTGGTAAGCGAGGAGGGGGTGTCTGCGTGTATGTTTCAGCTAAATATAACTGCTCAATTATGTCTTCTTGGACGTCTATTACCCGGGACTATGAAATTCTGACCCTGCAGATAAATCAAAGGAAGAGCTTAATTACGGTTTACCGACCTCCATCCGGGGATTTTTCAACTTTTTGCTCTTACCTTTCTTCGTTACTTTTAGAGTTACAACTGTTAGGCAAAGAAATTTTTTTGTTGGGTGACTTTAACATTGATATGGGAAAGCCGTCTGTTGCTCTAAATCTTTTTTTAGATCCCGTCACTCCTTCAGGTTTGCGCAAAGTATTGCATTCCTATACCCATTATTCCTCTCAGCACAATTTATATACAACTATAGACTGTTGTTTTTCGGCAATGGAACCACTGCTCAGTACCTCGTTAAGTGTTAGTGTTAGTGATCATTTCCCTTTGTTATTGATTTTTCAATATAAAACCAATTTGGGTATTCCTAGTTATTGTTTTCAATCTAGATTGTTTTCCGAGAACCGTATCTCTGTTTTTAGATCCTATTTGGCCTTATCCGATTGGGACTATATTTTAACTCCTATCAATAACATAGATATTGCTTTCGACAGGTTCATAGCACATTTTCGATTAGGTTGGGAACGTCATTTCCCTATTGTTAGGCGTAAGCCCACTCATACTGAGAGATCTGTCCCCCGATGTCCATGGGTTACCCAGGACTTTTTGAGTCTAATTAAACGGAAGAATGCCTTTTACTTAAAAGCTAGGAGAAACCCCACTCCCCTAGGCATGCGTAAATTTAAAGATTTTTCTAATATGTTAAAAAAACACATCAACCAGGCAAAAACTAAATATTTTGCCGAGCTTTTTCAGCGTCTGTCTTCATCTAAAGACAGATGGAAAGAAATAGATAAATTCAGGGTCCTCGAGTGCTTAAATCGCCTTTCGAACATACTAGTAATGTTCACTCTTCTGATCTTACGGACTTTTTACACGCATTGCTCCCTCCAGATGCGACGGCAGTTTCACCCAGCGAACATGAAGTTAATGGTAGTTGCCCTAATTCTCCCTCATGTTTCTTTGCTATTCCTTCTTCTCAAGACGAGGTTGTCGAAATTATTACGGGTTTAAAACCCAGTTTCACCCCTGACCCGTTAGGATTCAGGGCGGATATTATAAGAAATGTCAAGCATGAGATTACTGCCATCTTAGTAACCCTTTTTAACGCTTCGCTGATTTCTGGCATTTTTCCTTCTTCTTTGAAACTTGCCCGTGTCACCCCTATCTTTAAGAAGGGTGACTCAGCCCATTTCAGTAACTACAGGCCCATAACATCACTAACGGTCTTCTCTAAAATTTGGGAGAAATTATTTTTTTAGGCGACTTGAGCACTATGTCTCTTCAAAGAGGTTTATTTGCTATAGCCAGCACGGGTTTATGCAGAATAGAGGTACCAAAACGGCATGTTTCGAGCTCATAGAATTCATAACATCTGGAATGACTAACAATAAATTGGTGGCGTCGCTTTTTGTCGACTTTACGAAAGCTTTTGACACCGTTTCGGTCCCTCTATTACTGTCAAAGTTAGGTAGATATTACCATATATATGGGCCCCCTTTGGCTTGGATAGCTGGATTTTTACAAGATAGAAAGTACTTTTTAAGTCTCGAAGGCTTAAAATTCATTTATAATAACCAGAAATCAAGGGGTCCCGCAGGGTTCCATCTTATCTCCGATGCTATTTGTATTATTTATTAATGACCTCCCCTTACGGTTTAACAGCTGTAAAGTTATAATGTACGCTGATGATGTGGCTTTGCTAACTGCCCATAAGGAACCTAGTGACCTCGCGTCTTCTTTAAATAATGCTGCTAACTTGTTGTTCCAATGGAGTGAGCAGAATAAATTGTCTGTTAACATAAATAAAACTCAGGTGATGTACTTTTACCAACGCAACAAACTGAATGTTCCAACCGAATCCACCACTTATTATGATAAACATTTAATTGACTTAGCAGAATCTTTCAGATATCTGGGGATTGATAATTGACTTATCTTGGGATCTTCATGTGAATGCCCTCCTGTTAAAATTAAATAGAAACATGGGTAAGATCTCCAGATTGAATTATTTACCACCTTATGTGTTAATTTCAATATATTATGCTTTGATCCACTCTAGTTTATGTTACGGTGTCATTTTCTGGGGAGCTACCACGCTTTACAACATGTCTAGGATCCTAAAGTTACAAAAATGGTTCCTCCGAACCCTTATGAAGGTCCCTAGAGGTACGTCGGTTTCCGGTTATTTTTCTACTTTAAAAATACTTACTATACAGCAAATACAGGGTGTTTCAAAATTATGTACAATAAATTTAGTGACATATTCTTCAGGTCAAAAGAAGACGAAAATGTTCTATAGCACTTTGTCTGGAAACGATTTGTTTGCGAGTAATCCAATATCATACAGTAGGGAAGCACGGTAGTTAGCGGACGATATTTTAGCAGTTCCAGCGTTTCGACCCAACACTAGGTTGAGTGGTTTGTTCCATTTAAACCTACTTTAGGGTTGTTCCATTAGTTGTGTACGGTTGTTTCCATTACTGTAGTTTCACTACTGTACATCCACTAGGAATATCAACTTCAGAACGTTTGCGTGCTTTGACATACGCATTACGATTTATGTAAAAAAAAAGTCATGTACACGTATTCCAGTGCAGAATACACTGACATGCACCTAATGTATGGTCTTGCGGACGGAAATGCTGTGGAAGCAAGAAGACTCTACCAAGAACGCTTTCCGAATAGACGTTTGCCAAATAACCGAACATTTGTATCTGTCGACAGACATTTGAGGGAGCGTGGTTCCTTTGGCCATCAAACAGGACAAGGGCGGCCTGTAGCACATTCTCCGGAAGAGGAGGATGTGATAATTGACATCATACATGATGAACCACAGACAAGCACCCGTCGTATTTCTTCCATGGTACACATTCCGCACTCATCTGTTTGGTGCATTCTTCAACGTCAGCTTTTGCATCCATACCACCTGCAACTGGTTCAGGCACTGAACCCAACGGACTATCCACACCGACAACGATTTTGCCAATGGATACAACGTCGTCATGCTGCAGACCCTCGTTGTCTCAGCCAGATACTTTTCACGGACGAAGCAACCTTCACCTGGACAGAAATCGTAAATTCTCACAACCAGCACCATTGGGCAGATGCTAACCCGCATGTTACCAGAGCTCGAGCGCATCAAGAGCGTTTCTCCGTGAACATTTGGTGTGGAATTGTCGGAAATAACTTAATTGGCCCTTATGTGTTGCCGCCACGATTGACTGGGCGAACGTATCTTTTGTTTCTGCAGAATGCATTGCCAGAATTACTGGAAGATGTTCCTCTTTTGATAAGATCTAACATGTGGTTCATGCATGATGGCACTCCAGCACATTTCAGCCATGTTGTGCGAGCACACCTTAATGCTGCATACACGAATCGGTGGATAGGTCGAGGTGGACCGGTAGCCTGGCCTGCAAGCTCACCCGACCTTAATCCCTTGGACTTCTTTCTGTGGGGTCATGTGAAAACGATCGTCTACAGCACAGAAGTTCCTAACATTATGGATCTGCGACAATGAATTGAAAATGCATGCCAAACCGTTCATAATGCTGGCGACGAACTCTTCCATGACATCAGATGGTCGCTCTTGCAACGAGCCGAAGCGTGCGTGCGAGCTGGTGGCGGGCACTTTGAACAATTCCTGTAATTTGGAGCCACGGGTTTAGTTGGCTGTATCGCGTAAATAAATCGTTTCCAGACAAAGTGCTATAGAACATTTTCGTCTTCTTTTGACCTGAAGAATATGTCACTAAATTTATTGTACATAATTTTGAAACACCCTGTATATAAATTTCAGTTGGGTATTTTTATTTATAAAGTATTGCATTCGATCCTTCTAACAGCAACCCCCATATCGCCCATACTTGTTATGGATAAGCATAATTATCCTACTAGACAAGCTGGTAAACTTTACCTACCAAAGGCTAAAAACAAGTATGGAAGTAACTGTGTTACTCACGCAGGGATTACAGAATGGGCTGTGATCCCTAACGAAATTCGCACTTTGTCTGATCATAAAACTTTTCGCCGAGAACTGAAAAACTATATTCTCGGATAACCTCCTGAAAATATCTGGACTATTTTCGGAATCTCTCATGTCGCTTCATATCTTATTTTTTTGGAACTGGTGCCCGATTGGATTGATTATAATAGTAATTATAATCATAACTAATCACATATACTAATCCGTGTTAATTTAGTATTCAGTTTAATTCCTCTTACTTTGTTAATTTTATTTTTTATGTCTTAATCGTTTACATGTAATATTGATTGTGTTAGGGGCTCAGGGGACCCTATTTGTCAGTCTTTAACCATACCGGGCCCTTCTGAGCTCTAATTCTAATTCCAATTCTAATTGTAATTGTAATTTTATCCTTATCCTTAATTATAATAAATAAATAAAATAAAATAAAAAAAAAAAAAAAAAATTTTCCCAAGCATCAATGATGACACATCTCAAGTCAGAAGCATTTTTGTACTGATGACTGTTTTCATACACTTTTCGTGATAGCAACCCCCAAACATTCTCAATGGGATTCAAATCAGGTGACATAGCTGGCCATTGCAGAACAGTGATGTTTTTTTCCTCAAACCACCGTGTTACAACATGTGCTTTGTGGATGAGAGCATTATCTTGCTGAAATATCCAATCATTTCCAGCCATAATTGGTCCAAAATCAGGGAAAATGTCTTTCAGCATTGACAAATACCCTTGTGCATTGATTCATCCACTGAGAAACTTCAAGTCACAATTCTTCTGGTCCGTGATCATTACAGATCCACCGCCAAGCTGTCTTCATGAAAGAACTTGTTTTTCTTTTCGCAAATCGTGAAAATAGTATGAGAATCCATCTGGTCCGTCAAGGTTGAACTTCTTTTCATCTGTGAATATGACATTTTGCCATTCTGAAGTCCAACCCATGTATTTTCTGGCAAACTGAAGTCAGTGTTCTTGATGACGGTTAGTGAGTGGTGGCTTCCTCTTGATGTGCTGTTGCAGAAGATGCGGGCAGTCATGGATCACACGCTAAACGTTTCACAGATTTGTGTCGAGCTGCAGTTCATCACGAATTTGTTTTGCTGTTTGACTTGAGTTGGATGCAGCTCTGACAATCTGACGAACTGACCTTCCATTAAGGGCACGAGGTCTTCCAGAACCCTTGTAAACTGCATATTCCTGAGGATTTCTCAAATATAGCCTTTGGGCTTCTCTTCAAACGACGCCCAATTTCACGAATAGAGATGTTTTTTTGTTTGAAGGCATCAATTTGACCTCTTTCATAATCTGACAGCACTGAACCACGTCCCATCTTGTTGTATGTTTATTAATTAAGTTTTTCACTTGTAGTAATTGCTCTTACTACGTGATAAAGTAAATATATCACCCCTACTTGAGTTAAATGAGCCTAGCTTTAGGGCGAAACCATTTTTTTTTAGCTGATGCTAATTTTTTGTCACTCAGAAATATCACCTGAGTAAAACAATTTTTTTTTAAAATTATAAGTGGACATTCAATTTATTTTTATGAAGCTAGATTGTTTCTGAAGATATTAAGTGTCTGCATTCCAAAAAAGCATTTGGAATTTTGTTTCATTTAAAAGAATTTCAGTGAAAATTATGGTGGTGCTAATTTTTTGTCACTGACTGTATTTCAATGTTGATTATTCGTTTTATTGTTCGTATTAAAATAAACAATTTGAAATTTACATATTGCCTTCTTATTTCATAAACGAATCACTCTTTTAATCTTATTGATGGGAGGGTAGGTCCGAGTATCCTAACTGATCTTGTTTAGAATTAATTAAATGTTATTTTGGGCACAACTTAATTAAAGAAATGATTTAACGTTATTGCGGACATAACAGTTTCACTTAGTTAAAATCCATTATACGATCTCAACTTGAATTAGAACTTTCTAAATTACAGTATTCTCATATAGAATAACGTGGGCACGTGAACTCATATGTTATGTCTAAACACATAGCATAGGGCAAGCGTTAAAAACCACCCACGTTACAATAGAAATAATCGGGGGTAGGAGAAAGAAAAATATCATCAGTCAGCAGGTGAACGTCGAAGTGAGTTATAAGAGTTCCGTATCCATTTTGCTTATTCAGTTATACACCTGGAAATATACGAAGCCTGTTTCTTGCAACGATGCCGATGTAAGGACAATGTCTGCAGCTAACAACGACCGGAGGTAGACGGAGCATCACCTCGGAGATGGCAGAGTCTTCGGCTTAAAAGGGGAAGGCGACGCTAACTCTTAGGCCTCTCGGCGGGGTAGAATGGAACAGGAGTTTTGTGGAGTGTAGCAGGACGGCCCCAGTTCTAAACCGAGAGCGCCCAGTGTGTCGGTCACCCAACTCAGCACGGCGTAGTTTATGCACCCAAGGCGACAACAGAGTCCGATCCACTGGCGGCTACGATAACATACAGGAGACTTGCAAGGTAAAGCAGGATTCCACGGAAACAACGATCAGCGTAGATTCGACAACCAGATAAGTACTGCAAAGTTCGTTTATGGCCAAAACTTGTGTCAGTGACAATAGTCTGAACGGACTGCAATATTCCTCAAGTAGTTTTATTTTTGAACATTCCTGTCTCTTTCAAGATATATAGTTGTGCTGGTAGTTAGTTGGGGATAAATTTTATCGAAAGACGCACGTGGTAGGATTTAGGCACCTTTTATAATTGTTATACAGATACATAAGATCTATTATTGTCAGTAGTATTCAATGTTTATCTAAAGAAAAAATTGCTTATTTAAAGTGCCCTTTTGTTGTTTATTTTCTTTTTATTATATATATATTTTTTGAACATATCTAAAGTATTCATTGTTAGCGCTAGTAAAACTTCCAAGTAGTAAAATTGTATCATACTCAAATTTGATTCATAACAGTTCTTTACAATTGGATATAACTATAATAAGAATTGCCAAAGATTAAATTTATGTCTTTATCAATAAACGAATAATAGTTATCAAATTTTTCTTGTTCCTATTTGGATAGTTTTAATTACACTGGTGGCCAAAAGTTTGGATCAACCAGCAATGTCAAGAAAAACTGAATTTATACGAAAACTGTTTTACACCTACAACTCTAAATAAATATGAAACAATATTCAGGGAAGAAACAAATTTGTTTCTGCATTGTTGGTTTCTTATTACCTAAAATCAAAATAAGACTGGCCAAAAGTTTGGACCACATTTGCATAACATAACAAGAAAAAAGTATTACATCATTAACTAATGAATTATTTTGATATTTGAGATCATTTTGACTCTACAATATTTGACAAACGACCTGAAAAAGAATTAAATAAGCTTTTAATGACATTTGGCTTAACAGCTTTCGGAATGGCTGCTATTAGTTGTTCCCGAGATTTGTACTGAGTGTTTTGGTAAATTTTTTTTTCTGTGAGATGCCACACATTCTCAATAATATTGAGATCTCGATTTCGAGCAGTCCAAGCAAAAGTGGAAATGTTGTTGCTCTCAAAATAGGCTTTCACAACTCGTGCAGTATAGATTCAGGACTGTCCTGCTGGTAAATCCATGGTTTTTGCTTAAACTAGACTTTGCACAAAGGGATGAACACATTTTGAAGATCATCATTATATTGAGCTGTTGTGCAATATCCATCTATAATGTGAATCTTCAACTTTCCGTTGCTTCCAATGGCACCCAGAATCTTCACTCCACTACCACCCATTTGCCGCTTAATTCGCAGTAGAACAAGTGTTTCTTTATCACGATGCACTTCATAAGAAGCTATATTATCAAAACCATCCAAACTGATTCGTTTTTCATCAGAAAACACAAGCAATTGGAAGTCTGTGTTTTCAGGCAAATGTGTCTTAGCATGTTCCAGTCTCTCCTGCATGTGTTTCTGTGTTAGTGGCAACTTTTTGGCTATAATTTTATGGCTATAAGTTCTGAGCACGTAGTTCGCTGCGAATTTTTCTTCTTGAGGCAGCAAGTAGTAGATTATGTTTGACTTGTGTGGTGTTGACTACCTGCCCAGATGTAATATCATGTCTAACATGTCTCTTAATTCTTGATTTATCTCTTCGCGTCAGTGCACAAGGTCGTCCTATTTCCGTCCTATTTTCCAATTAACATTTTTAACAATTCTGATAAAGATTTGTAGCTCATACGGGAGATTTCAGCAACTTTTTTGAAGTTTGTAAATTGCTTGTTAAAATTTCTAATTCGCTCTTGTTGGCCTTCAGTTAACATTGTATAATACGTATTATGGTTTCAGTGCTCACCACACAATACGATGACTTGTAATATGCAAATTATTTGTATGTTTGCGATGTTGGTCCAAACTTTTGGCCAGTCTTATTTTGATTTAAGGTAATAAAAAAGCAACGACGCAGAAATAAATTTGTTTCTTCCCTGAATATTGTTTCACATTTACTTAGACTTGTAGGTGTAAATATTTTTAGTATAAATTCATTTTTTCTTGATTTTGCTGGTTGGTCCAAACTTTTGGCCACCAGTGTCCTAGACAACTTAGAATTCAGAAGAAAACAGGGGATAAGTTAAGGAATTAAAGTTACAAGATAAGGTTAAGCAGGTAGAACACTATACGATCACAGAGGTACTAGGCTTAAGCTAATTAAAGGTTTGTGCGCAGTACAGGTAAGTTAGGTTAAGCTAATTGTTAAGGGATATTACATTTAAATGACGGCCACTTATTAATTAAGACAAAACATTAATTAAAAGCAGACAAGAGGGCTAACCACTTTAAAGTTTTGAGTACTTTTGATGATTTAATGTGTTTACAGAATAGACTGTTTGGCCTAATCACAGACGAATGCGTACTTTTAAAACTGATTTAACCCAGATCCTAATTGAATTTTCCTGCAATTTCTAACACTCTTCTGCTGAAGTAAAAATAATACAGTTATAAACGAATATATGTGATAATTCTTAGAAACATCGGAATGAAAATTAATTTTAACAGTTGCTAGCCAATGTGAAGAAATCTGACTGAAGTTATGAAATATTTGTGGGGGGGAAAAAGACGATTGGGACAAAATCGTAATATTATTACAGTAATAAATAAGATTATGTTATGATAATTACATTGCTTAATCTTCACTATCTGCACATCACACGATGACTAATCTTGTGACCAATGTAAATGAAATTTTTGATAATTTAACCATCACTTCTTAGCCATTTACTATGACTAAATAGAAAAGGGGGTGTATATAAGTTTGTTACCTTAGTGGCATGATCAGTCAATGCGCGATGTGCAGATAGTGAAGATTAACCCTAGTTTTACTTGAACTTCATCAGCCCGAAGTTAGTTTGAAAGCCCCATTAAAGTGCTAATATTATACTCTTGTATACATAATACGGTCCCACAAATTTAGGTACTTTTTAGGCCAAAATTTTTCGCATTATAGTAGAATAAACACGATGTATTGATAAAAAACATTAATACTTATTTTTACGAAGGACACTTAAACATTAATAAGAATTAAACAAGAATAAAAACCCAACATTAGATAAAGATACTTACTATTAGTTTTAATATCTATGCTCTGAACATCAATGATATAGATATAGTAGAGCTTCCAACCTTCTTCTAATTCCGTATTGATGTTAGGAATAGAAATGCGCCAAGCACTCATATCACGCTTGCTTAACTGCAAATCATCAAATTTCACTTCTTTCACATCTGACATATCTTCTGACTAAAGAAATAAAATAAAAAAAAAAAAACATTTTAAAATGTAAACTCCAAAAGTATAAAGAAGAAAATTAATTTCAAAAGTAATTTAAGCCATCACTCCTTATCACCCATACACACTCTTTGACAAAAAAAGAAAGAGAAGAAAAAGAAAATAAATATATTAAAAAAAAAAAAAATACATGGAATGTGTGATGTGCCCTCACGGGCGCTGACCACTAAGGGTGAGACAAGTGCGGCAGCTAACTACATGAAAGTGAAACATCAGGAGTTCGGAGCTTGATTAGGGATGCAATAAGACAGTGGCAGTCTCAGTAGGTTGAGTTAAAACTAATTTATTCATCAATAACCAAAGAACAACAATCTGGATATATTTTCACTTTAGTATAATCAAAGAAGCTGCTTGCCCACTTCACCACGAAGCCTGATTGTTGCACGGTGTGATGTCAGGTTTTTCAGTTATCTCTAAAAGCTGAAAAATATGTTTTGTGACCAATAAAATAAGCACTGATCATTAGCCTCCTGTAACCGGCTGGGGGGAAACCAAGTGTCCCCTGTAACCAAATAGGTTGGGGTATGTATTATTATCTTGCCCCCGGAGAGGGACGTCATAGACAGAAGGCCGGAGGCGTTCGAGTAACGGAAAACAGTGACCAATGAGGCCCGCAGGGCCGAGAGTAGTAAAAATTTCCTAATTTTGCATGTAAAATTATCCTTAGATAACCTCTCTCAATTTCAGACTTGGACGCATGGCAAAACGAACTGTTTGGGATTGTGCGGATAGTAAAAATTAACTAATAACAGTTTTTAGAGATAACTGAAAAACCTGACATCACATCGTGCAACAATCACGCTTCATAGTGTAGTGGGCAAGCAGCTTCTTTGATTATACTAAAGTGAAAGTTTACCATAATCTGATAAAACCAGGACAAATTAGCCTTACTTTTTGAACTTTATTACAAATTTCACACAAAATATTAGTTGCTAAACCAAAACCATATGCTGATAGGCATCTCAGCTTGGTAGCCATCTTAAGATGCTGGGAAAACCCAGAATTTTAGTGGAAAGGGAAACAAATAGCACAGGTTTTTGTAACAGCGATAGAAAATATAGTTTGATTATTAAAATTTAAAATTTGTCTTGGTTTTATCGAATTATTATTAAAAACCACACAACCATAATGCACTGACTGTGTGTTAGAACAAATATGGCGGAGCATTCCCTGTTGCTGAATTGCATATCTTAGGTATATAAATTGCGTATAATACAAGGATGCGTATTTTATACGGAAAGTTTTCCCAAATTTCGCAAAAACTTAGATGTGTATTATATACAGGTGTGTATCATATCCCGAAAACTATGGTAAATTAAATAACGAACCAATAGCAGCCTCTTAACTGATTGCGTCATGAGCCAATGGGCTAATTAAGGCAAGTTTACATTTCATTGGTTGGTCAGTGTAGTTTTTTTAAACCAGGAAATCTCTGCATGCAACTCAGAATCAGTCTCAGATTCAACGAGGAGGATTGAAATCTCTGTAGGAACCACAACGAGGAGGATTGCCCATCATCAATACGGTAAGATTACGTGTTTATTTATTTTAATTAGTATCGATACTGGAAAGTATTACTAGTATTACAGTAATAATGTTAGTTTTTTTGATATTTTTTCTTATTACATTGAGTTACTAAAAAATAACTTTTTCAAGTAGAATGTGCAATCCATTAAAAGAATGGCAAGCATTGGCTACAAATGGAAGTGGGCTTCGTCAGACCAGAGAATGTTCTACGGCCAACCGTTGTCCACTTTCATCCGAGCAAGAAATCATAGTGCAAAAGATTCATGTGCTTCCAGGTTATCTTGTACGGGTAACAGGGCAAGATGTTCTGTAGGACTTTACGCACCGTGCTGTTCGGCATATCCAGCATTCGGCCAATTCCCCGTGCAATGCTGATTCCAGCATCACTGTTCGTCTGTTCTTGTAATGCTGTAGCCACATCTTCCACTGCCGCAGCCGAAACTGGTTTCCTTCCTCTACCCCGTTTCACGTCAAATGAACCAGTCTCTTCGAATTTCGCAATCATTTTTCGCAGACCATTTGTGGTTATTGGATCAGAATTTATGGATTTTAATGTCCGAAACTTCCTAATAGCTGTTAATGCACACTCATCATTCTTATAAAAAAAGCTTCAAGAGATTAAAACCATAAGTATCAATGGTTATCCTTCTTTTTACATTATTCTTTAGTCAGTCTAAAAACAGTCTTTCCTAGAGTTCACTGGTTCTGTTATTCTTTGCTCCGAAACTCTGAACGGGTTTCGTCTCGCGAAAATGTATCAATCATGCAGAATACTTTGTCACCACTAATCCTCCAAAAAAATATAAAAAGATCCAAAGTATTAACAATAGCTCATAGTAAGTAATAACAGTTAAAAAAAGTCTGATCGTGGTAAGATTGTTTTCTCTTCTCTTTCCCTCTTAGACGACGATCTCTCCCTACTATTATTCCCAATTAAGAGAGTTTGGCTTTTCCCGGAATTTCCCAATAATCTATTTGTGGTTGACTCGCAAATGATTCCTAGCTGAAGATTTGTCCCCCTTTAGGTAAGTTTATTCACTAGCCGTAGGACTAGTTGTTAATGCATCTTTACCCTTTATTTATTCTTCGTTAAGTTTACTAATTTCCAAAGTTCGGCTTAATTCATCCTTTTCCTATCCTTTTTGCTTTAAGGTTTTATTTTACGTTGGACTATCCTCAACGCCAATTGAAGCCAACGGAACGACGGGGGGAAAGGTAAGTAGAAGGGGGGGTGGGGCTGGACAGGGTTCACAATGGGGTAGTGTTAGTTAGTTAATAAGGGCCCGCTATTCTTAACGCTTAAAGATTACCTCGACTTCTTATCTCACCATACGGAACGTTCATTTCTGATAGCTGCGTCTTTCGTCTTTTCAGCTTCACTTCTGGCTGCTTCTAAAACGTAGTTCGGTTGTGCGTGCGAATCCAAGGATTTTCTTTCAACATAGTCTGAGATAGGGGACAGAAAAAGAAAAAAATCTGCAACAGGTCAATTTGTTCTGACATATAAGCTTGGCCAAAATATAAAGACCATTACCAGATTCTCTTGCAGAAAAATTTATTTTCCAAATATGTCAGAGTCTGTATTAGCTCGTGGGGTACCATATTCTTCTGATTCGCCAGTTTTCACCATTAGCCTTTAAAAATGGGATACAGGACAATGTCGATTTACTACCAATAAAGTTTGAAGGAGGAACTATTCTTATTTCGCTCATTTGGTAATAGCCTTCCTCTAATTAGAACATTTGCAATAGTTCCTCAATTCCTGGAGCTTCAAAAACCGAGCCCACTCCTTCCCCGAAACCAACAAAAAAGCAGCCCAACAATATCACCTCGTGTCCATTTTCCTTCTTATTTTTCCTCGCGTTCAACAATGCCTCATAAAACTACGATGTAACAATTATCTTCATAGTCGTTTTCTTTAAAGCTTTTATCCAATGCATATTTCACACTTAATTTGGCTTTTTGACTGAATAAACTGTAATAGAGTTCAATATTGTTTCTTTTTGGTTACTCTACCATTTATTTCGTACAATACTTCCGATCGCTGCATCAGAACAAAATCAGAGTTTCATCCAGGTGCTGGGGAAAAAAGTATCACCTTAACCTGTACAGTTCAGGATCCAAAGTCCGTGATCCTTACAAAGAAAAATTTTTACAGAGACCCCCACCACCGAATGAAAGCTCGTCCCGAGCTGGACATTTTCAATCTGAATATATTCTTCAAAGGGGCGACGCTGTCAAGAATGTGCCATGGGCATCTTTTCTGTAACAAAATGAGGAGATACCCAGAAATCTCCTTGGCATCGAAAAACCAAACGGGCAAAAAGTCATAATCAAGAATTGTTCCTAATTAACCAAAGAAATTTAAATCATATTCAAGGGTCTCGTGTATTTTCCTTTAATTTCCTTAAATGGGTGATGTCGACTAGAAGTCTACGTGGTTTAGTTCCATCCCCGACGCCTCTTAGACGATAAGTATTTTTGTCCAATTTTTCCTCTACCAGCTGTAAAGTGGTTGGAACTTATGACATAAGTATAGATCTTGAGGCATTACCAGATTGTGTACCAACACCTTTATCGCCGACCGCAAAATCTTTTGACTTGCTGTTGCCTCTCTCTTTTCTCCAATGACATTTCCACCGTCGATAATATGTAATTCGGATTTTCTCTTCAAGAGTCAAATTAGCCATATCACTCCAATCTCCATTCAGATAAGTCTTTATTAAGCATCTTTTCAACTGGGGCAAAACCTGTTTCCTCATCCACTATAGCACGAAGAGTAAACAGAATCTTGTCTATCGCCAGCTCCCATTGATGTTGATCCTCGGGCAGCATACATAATCACAGTTTTTCCCTAATCAAACGCATGTACCGCTCGACGGGGTTTGTGCGTCGGCAGTAGGGCAAATTAAAGGTCTGCTGAATAACCACGGCCGATAGGTATTGTTTTACTCTTAAATTCCAGAATTAAGATGCATTATCGTGTAGAAGCCTATCCAGTTTACCCAGCTGATGTACACATCTTTTTAGAAAACTTATCACCACGTTTGTTCCAAAACAGGGAGCGGTTCTGCCTCCACCCAGCTGGTGAAAACATCAACTAATAACAAAAGCCAACGATTATCCTTCTTGGTCACAGGCAGGGAGCCAAAAGCGTCCAAGGACCAGATCATCTTAGATCCTATCAAACTATGCCGAATGTATTTGATCGATTGGGGGTAACTTCTCGATTTACACATTTGGTACTCCAGGCAAACACTCACATAATGACATATCTTGACTCATCCCTCTCCAATAATACTTCTTTTTCAGGAAATAAATCATCTTCCGGGATCCGGGGTGTATTAGTGGACCCTCTTTATGCCACTAGTTCAATAATCGTCGACGCACCGCAAGCGGTACCCAGATTCGTGATCCTTGACAAGTTACGTCACAAATCACTCCATCTCTAATGGTCCAGTCTTTCTGTCTAACATCCTTCGATTTATCGAGCAGTTATTGGTAGGAAGAATCGTCTTGTTATATTTTCTCCCAATTGAAATTACGCTTTACCTCTTCTGCCAAAAGACACCCTGACAAAGTGTCCGGGATTTTGTTTTGCTTGCCCACCTTGTGCCTGATGGAGAAATCGTAGCCTTGGAGCTGGAGTGCCCAGCGAGTGATGCGCTCATGTTGGTCACGAAAACTGTTAAGCCAAATAAGGGCATAGTAAGACATGTGTCCCATCGATATAAGGGCGAAAGATATTAATCACGCGCATCACCGCTAGGCACTTCCACTCAATCACGGAATATTTAGACTCTGCTTCTGTGAGGGCACGGCTGCAATAGGTGATGATAAGTTCGACTCCTTCCCACTCATGCGTAAGCACACCGACTACTGCATGCTTGCTAGCGTCTGAGTGCATGGAAAAGGGAAGCTTGAAATTTGACTGCGCCAATATCGAGGTTCCGTAAGCATCCTGGGGTCCATTTCCAAGGACAATCTTTATGCGTCAGGCATGTCAACGGGAAGTTTACATGATTTAATGATGGTAAGAACGTTTTATAAAATTGGATCAGCCGTAACCGAAACTACTCTCTCCTGCAGAAATTTGGATTTATAGAAAAGTTTATTTTCAAATTATGGGCCACCAGTTGCTCAAATACCTAACATAATATAAACCGGTGCGACTGAATGTCTGGAGTTCCCACTATAATGTCATCCATATAGTGGAAACTCCAAGGCTTGATCGCCGGGTCCAGTACCTGGTCCATCAGGGTCTGGAATACCTGGGCCCCATTTTTTATTCTGAAAGGACTGACTCGGAAGGCAAAGGCACCCAGTCCCGGGACTACAAAGGCGGTTTTTTCGCACAACGTCTCATCCAACCAAACCTGCCAATACTTTGGCCTGTGAAAGCTTTCTTAAGATCTGTTCCATCTGCAGGGGGTAGTATGCCATCGGCTTTGTGACATCGTTGAGACGCCGCGCGTCAAAGACAAAACGATACTCAGAACTTTCTTTGTTTTTGCTACGAGAAAATACGATAAAGCCCCAAGAGCTTTTTATTCGGGTAACCACCCCTTGTCGCTCCATGTCCTAAATTAGTTCCCTCAAAACCTTCATTTTTGCAGGGGACTGGGGAAACAGTTTTACTTTAATTGGTTCACTCGTTACTGTATCGATGTGATGGGCATAGCAAGGATATTTCTCGGTTATGGCCTCCATCCTAGTCTTCGTTTCTTCGATCAAACGCCATACGTTCTCAACACCGATAGTCTACACATTATCTAGGTTAAGCGGTCTCAGCCTGGGCTCAATTTCTAGATAAATCCAACCCCGACCTACTACTCAACTGCCAAACGGACTTTGACATGTATGCCATACTCAACTCGTTATCAGATCTCTTATAATATTCATTTTGTAATCTATTTCTTTTATTATTTTATTATTGTATTTTTTCCCTCATGTGTATTTTATTAATTTTAATTATCTTGTTTTTCTGGATTTCTTTGCTCTGTTTGTATAGATTTTATATTATTTTCTGGACTTCTTTGGTCTGTTTATATAGATATTTTTTTTTTTTAATATTATTATTTCTTTGTAAATCACCTTGTCTTCTAGACAACCGGATATGTCTTCTTTTCAGTCCATGATTTACGCGTACCTCATTGTAACTTATAATTTTGTTCATTGGCTACTTTCTCCTGTTTCTGTATTGGTTCCCCCTATTCGTATCTCTTCTCGCCACACTCATTGCTTACTCTGTACCAAAACCTCTGTATATAAAGGCTTACAAGCCTCTTGTCGTGAATCCTTGATAAAGCTGGGAATAAATGGCAAAAATAGTTGGAACTCGTGTCGTCCATCTTTTATACTCTAAGGCCACTACTCACTTTATTAATAAGACCTGTATTATTACAACGCTCATCTCTAAGATGTTCCATGCCAAGAGGAAGCTAGCTGCCACTATCCAGAACATTTGCTGCCACTATCCAGGAGCGCCTGGAACCTAAATATGCTCAAGTCACCATCCGAAACAAGTCTACCGTCGCCCAAGCAGCATGGACTGCTGCCATCAGGACCTGGGAAAGCTGTGCAACTTCCACTATATAATAAGAAACACCGCCTTACCCAGGAAGTCTTCCATCTCCACCTGCATGTTTCCACAATTGTACCACCCGATATTCTGATGCCCCTCATCAACAATGACAACACCAGACTGTAGTCTTTCAAAGAACATAAGTTCGTTGCTCTATGCAAGAAGCTTGATAAACTCTCCTTATTTTACAATAAGGAAAATCGACAATTTAAATTCGATACGCCCCCAGCTTCTCTTTCGTTGAACAGAATACAGAGGGTTCGGAAAATATCTGACAAAATTTTAAAGAATGTGTCCGGAAATGACGCATTTAAGCGTGGCAGTCGATGACGTCTGGGAGTCCTGCTACTCCCACACGCCCTCTTCCCGATTGTGACTTTGTTTTTCATACCAACGTGATAAACCTAACCACCATCCAGTTATCCAACAACGAACAATGTCTCCTCAACAAAGGCCTGAAGCACGTAGTGTTCAAGAAACCTACTCGACTGGATCTACACACTGTCATTTCCAACACCGAATATGCTCTCTCATTTCTGCCCTGGAGTGAGCACCCTCCAGCGCATGCCATCACTGGACATCTCATACGCAAAGCCTTCAATGAAGCCGCTGCTTCCGACCCAAACCAAGAACAACTCAACGACGCTGCTGCCTCTTCTACTTTGAACACGAAGTTATCAGAGTCAGATGCCATCATTGTCAAAGCTGATAAAGGTAATGCGACATCATTACATACTGTTCCATGTATAACAACAAAGTTAACAAATTTATCGCTGCCAATAATTTTGTTTCCCTCCCTTCCGATCCTACCCCCAAGTTTCATAAATCCATCATATCCATAGTCAATAAATCACTCCGCTTCAGGTACTTCCGACGCCTTATCCATCCTAACCCTCCCCCCCCCCCCCCATAACCTGAACGCCCTCGTCAAGATCCACAAACCTAACATCCGCCCAGTCATTAATTACTCCCCCGCTCCCGCACACCTCGTTGCTAAATGCCTCTCCACCTTCCTCTTTAACCTCAAGATCCTTCCCAATACCTACAAATGTCCCTCGTGCTTACTGATTCCCTCTCTCCCCTTACTACTAACGAACACCTCTCTCTCATGTCCCTTGACATCACTAACCTTTTTACTAAAGTCCCCGTCCCCACCACCCTTAAGATCCTTGAACACCACCTGTTTGCTACTTCGCTCCCCAAACCTTATGCTATTGACCTTCTCTCTATTCTCTCCGTTTATATCCTCACAAAACTACTTTTCCTTTAACAACTCCTTCTATTCCCAACCTTCTGGGCTAGAAATGGGCTTCCCACTAAGCAGCTTTCTGTCCGAAGTCTACTTACAACACCTTGAACTAACCTTCATCACCCCCCCTTCTTGATAACTCCACTATCATTTCCTACTTCCGATATGTCAATGACATCCTAATATTGTACGATTCCCGATCTACCTCCCCTTCTGCCATTGCTAATACCTTTAACTCCTTCTCCCCCCACATCCAATTTATCTTCAAAACCGAAATTAACAGGTCTATCCCATACCTAGATGTCCTCATTACCAACAACTGCCACACCAACCGTCTGTCTTTCTCAGTTTTCCGTAAACCTACCAAGTCTTCTAATCTTATCCACCACACCTCGTCACACCTCGCTATTCACAAGCACGTCTCCCTACAGGCCTCATTGACCGTGCCTTGAAGCTCCCCCTCAGCCCCCCTTCTCATTCCTCAGAGCTCTGCATTATCAACGCCCTTGCCTATACGAATGGTTATTCTACCTCCACCTTCTCCCGTATCCTTCAGCGCCGCAGATGTGTTTTCCTTAACCCTATCCCACCAGACCAACCCCCTTCCAAAAAGTGGGTCTCTTTGCTATATCCAGGCCCCCACTTTTCCCGACTTTCTGATTTCCTTTCAGCCCTTGGCCTCCACGTGTCCTTTCGTTCCCCTACCCCATCTGCTTGCGCCCTGAATTCACCTACCGCTAGTGCTCCCAACAAATTTTCCCGGTCCGGCTGAGCTGTGCCTTTTGTGATAAGTATTACATAGGCCTCTCGACACGCAACTTTACAATATGTTTTAAAGAGCAAGTCGCATCCTACAGAAAACAGGACAATAGATCACATTATGCCAACCATCTTGCACATACCGGGCACGCATTAAGAACATAAGACAAGGTGATGTCCACCTTACACGTTTGTGATAACCCAACCAAGACTGCCACCGTTGAATCAATTGAGATTTTCAAGGCTAAGAAATCCAACCCCGACCTACTACTCAACTGCCAAAACAGACTTTGACGTGTATGCCATACTCAACTCATTATCCAATCTCTTATAATATTCATTTTGTAATCTATTTCTTTTATTATTTTATTATTGTATTTTTTCCCTCATGTGTATTTTATTAATTTTATTTAATTTATTTTATCTGGTTTTTCTGGATTTCTTTGCTCTGTTAGTATAGATTTTATATTATTTTCTGGACTTCTTTGGTCTGCTTATATATATCGGCTTTGTGACATCGTTGAGACGCCGCGCGTCGAAGACAAAACGATACTCAGAACTTTCTTTGTTTTTGCTACGAGAAAATACGATAAAGCCCCAAGAGCTTGTCTAGACAACCGGTTATGTCTTCTTTTCGGTCCGCGATTTATGCGTACCTCTTTGTAACTTATAATTTTGTTCATTGGCTATCTTCTCCTGTTTTCTGTATTGGTTCCCCCTATTTGTATCTCTTCTCGCCACGCTCTTTGCTTACTCTGTACCAAAACCTCTGTATAGAAAGCCTTGCAAGCCTCTTGTCGTGTATCCTTGATAAAGCCGGAAATAAATGGTGAAACTAGTTGGAAATCCTGTCGTCCATCTTTTATACTGTAAGGCCACTACTCACAAGTTCAATTGATGTAAAATATCCAGTCCTACAGCTCCATCGCAAGGTAGTCAATCGGAGACCCATAACTTTACCGCGATGGGTTGACAAGCCTCCCCTTGGACAGAAGTGATAAATTCGGGCAGGTACTCCTTCAACAGTTGTTTGATTCCATTAGCTACTTTGATCCGTTCGTTCGAATGAGCACTATGTTCCCAACTTGACAGCTTCATTCCTAAGTCTTTATTCACCATCGAGATGCTAGAACTCGTGTCCAACATGAATACCACAGTTTGGGTTCCAAAGTGCAACTTCACCCAGCAAAACCCTTTGACCGCTGTAGGAATTTGTAGTTTTTTTATTCTCTTTTGTTAGGTAATCCCACATGTCGTCTTCACCTTCATCAACCGGAACAGCCTCACTGCCATCTTTAACTTTCTCATGAATCATTTTAGTATTTAGGCGTGAGGGGGCACCTTCCTCCACGCTTCCTACCAGCTTTCCGAGAGCTCTAATTCCGAGAGTTTTAATTCCTTAGTTCCAGCATGTCTTCTTTTACTCATCCATCCACAGTCGCAAGAGGGTAAATTGCACTCTGAGTATTCCATTATCGTAGGTTGAACTTGTCTCCGTATCACATCCCACAGAATACAACTCCTCAACCACTCGAATGTTGACGTCTCGGGGATATATCTTAACTCCCTCCTTAAGCTATCCAAACAATTTTCCCTAGACAGCTCGATTATCGTTATCTGGTACAAAGGGAGTTTACTGTGACACTTACTTCTTCGAGGGAGTTTTGCGCCATCCCTATATCTTAACGACTGCTGTATGATGGTCGCAGCAGCCAGGACCGATAGCTTTACGTGCCCTCCGAAGCACGGGGGGAGATATAAATTTCCAGGTGGTCACCCAACCTGTGATTAGCCATGCCCAAGGTTGCTTAACTCCACCACTGCATTGAGCAAGGCGAGACAACTGGGCTACGGCTGCCCCAGACAGCTCGATCAGCTCCAACTCAGACATGGGTTCATGCAGGACAGCGTTTCTATTTTGTAATTCTGCAAAAAACTCCAAATAACCATCATTTTAGTTCTGAGTTCTTGTATATAATTCTTTCTTCGGAGCAGTGTCCGTTTTCAAAGACCCAAAACGTCTTTCCAAACATTGTTTGGCCTGTGTCCACGACTCAACATTTGTTAGCGTTTCTCCAATCCACGGAGCTAAATGTGGCTCCATGAGAAGAGGAAATATCCGTTGCAAAAGGGGAAAAGGTATTTCGTGTATCAGAGCTTGATCTCCAGGCCTGCCAAGCAAGCGCAAGTATCCATATACCCGTCGCACAAATCTAATCTTAATAATTGCCTATATTTGTGTACATCCTCCTTCGATTCTCATAACAGCTCCTCCAAAACCATCAATTGTCTCTCTAAAGTATGATTAAGCCTAACTGTGGCCTCGTTCCTAGGTCCCCTGATGAAATATGTCAAAACAGTTCTTAGAAACTCCTCTACATCTTGAATTTCCCAAATAGTTACATTGGGGTGGAGGACCTTACCTTCTCTCACTTGATTCAAATAAAACTAACGTCTTCGGCAGGGTCGTACACGCACTGCCTTCCTACCGCAAATAGGCTAATAGCTCTTTTAAGGCATATTCGCTGCTCACAATATTGTCACACATTGTTGAAACAGGGCTACCAGCAATTTTGTCCATGTAGTGGTAACATGGCTTCTTGTTCAAAACAAAAATCGATTCACCAACAGTCTTCTAATATCCACTCGAAGCAAATTCTTGTCTCGATCGCTCACGAATCTCCAAAAATTATTCAAGTTCACTCCCAAGGGGCTTGCTTCATTTTGCTGGCTCACAAGTTTCCTTATCAATGAAGAGCGGGAGTTACTTATCCAAATGAAAATTCATCTACTCAGGAAAGAAATACCTGGTCTAATATGAAAAAAAAAAAAAAAAAAAAAAGGGGGTGTACTTTCAATGGAGCTTCCCACTCTGTAAGATCTGCATCGCCCAGGTTAAAGTATCCCTAAACTTCCCTTCCAAAACATAAATGCCCCTGTCCCCGAATTCTCATGAATAAAGAATCACGTGGCTAAATTTCCCATGTAGCCAAACATACAACACATATGACGGTCTAGATTAGAGCTTTATTTTGTATCACATATATTTACTAAAGCATTTCTTTGCTATACATCCTAGGACTAGGTAATCGATATGTATCAATGGCTATCCTTCTTTTTACGTTATTCTTTAGTCAATCTAAAAACCAGTCTTTTTTAGAGTTCACTGGTTCCGTTATTCTTTGCTCCGAAACTCTGAACGGGTTTCGTCTCGTGAAAATGTATCAGTCATGTGGAGTATTTTGTCACCACTAATCCTCCGAAAAAATATAAAAAGATCAAAAGTATTAACAATAGCTTATAGTTAGTAATAACAGTTAAAAAAAAAAAAAAGTCTGGTCTTGGTAAGATTGCTTTCTCTTCTCTTTCCCTCTTAGATGACGACCTCTCCCTATTAAGAGAGCTTGGCTTTTCCCGGAATTTCCCATTAATCTATTTGTGCTCGACTCGCAAATGATTCCTAGCTGAAGATTTATCCCCCTTTAGGTAAGTTTATTCTCTAGCCATAGGACTGGTTGTTAATGCATCTTTACCCTTCATTTATTCTTCGTTAAGTTTACTAATTTCCAAAGTTCCGTTTAATTTGTGACATATTGTAATATGTCACTACATGTTTGAATAAGTTATCCAAACATGTGTTTATTTTTATTAGTTATTAAAACTGAAGGTGTGGAAGATTGACCGTATTTATGCAATTATCAACTGAAAGTACTTTATATTATTTGATTTAGACTATATAATTGTCAAGTTAGTATTCAGTAAGGCCTATTTTAGTAGAAATTGATTTCCGACACTCGGTGCTTTAGGCCTCGTTCCTGGCCCTTTGTTCTTTTTGGCGGGAAAAGTTTTATTGATAAGAAAAGGAGGGGGGGATGAGTCATGGAGATAAGGAAGCGGGCGCGGGAACGAGTGCACAAAACACCGATTGGCTTGTTATTATGATTTTTATTGTATTTTCTGCGGAACTTTTGTGGAGAAAAAGATTCGTGATCAGAGAAATTAAAAAGAAGAGGACACTCGACGTAGAGATCTGGTGACAACAGGTGGTGGTTATGTAAACCATTTTTTTTTTTTTGCTAAAAGTGATCGTGTAGGAAGAAGTGCGTGGCAAGGTTCGGCTCTGCGTCGGGCAGCCGCGTCTCGGCTCGCCTCGGCGTGGAAGCCGGACAGGGACGATGCCAGACGGAGTTTCGTCGGTGACAACGGTGCGGGAGACAAGCACGCAACAGAAAAGGAAGCCTGTTCAACCACGAGTGACAGCGGAGATGGCAGCAGCGATTCTCAAGGTAGGACATGGAATCCACCGGCCGTCCGCCATTAGGAAGTGAACCGAAGGAAGGCCACGCTGGTGCGGAGATTCGTGGGCACGTCGTGGGGATCTAGCGGCGTAGCGAGTCGGGAGGCCAGGTGGCTAAGCAACGTGGAACAGACGAACGGCGGCGGCGGTGGTGAACATCGAAAGCCTGTGGAGACGGTGGTGTATCAGCCGGCAAGCAAAGTGTTGGACAGAACTTCTTAATGGTGACAGTTAAGTGACAATTTAATTAAGCATCCTGGTGGAGAGATGTGAAGAGGAGAAGTTTAAGTGCAAGCTTGCTAATTTAATGTTATGCATAACTGGGTACCGATTCATAGGGGTAGGGTCTGTATTGTAAATTTGTGATAATATACCTGATTTTATTGACATGTAACAAACCGAATGTAATTTGCTGAACATCTTTTGATTTATTAGGCTATTGAAAATTCTCTTTTTTTGTTATTATTATTATTATCTTACCAATACATTATGGAAATAGTGTAATTTCTTTAAGTTAATTGATTGGTTAATAAAACTCGTTCTTTTGATTTTTATCTCAATCTTCCAAGCTTACAGTTACTTAATTTGCTAAACGGGGAATTTAAGTTATGAAGTAATGAATTAAGAGCTGTGTTAGGTAATTTTGGGGCTACGAGAAATAGTATCTTTATTAAGATTTAGTTACGTAAATATCACTATACGATCTGCTAGAGTTTTGTTTTTGCGTTATCTTTAGGAATAAAGTAAATGACATGCGTTGCGTTGTTCGAACATGGCTGTGCTTTGGGCACACTGGGTTGGCAAATGACACCACCCAATTTAGGCCCATTAGGGCACCATGAAACACGCATACCCCGCATTGTCACAAATTCTTCCTTTTCCTATCCTTTTTGCTTTAAGGTTTTACTTTACGCTAGACTATCCTCAACGCCAATCGAAGCCAAAGGAACGACGTAGGAAAGGTAAGTAGAAGGGGGTGGGGCCGGACAGTGTTCACAATAGGGTAGTGTTAGTTAGTGAATAAAGCCCCGCCGTCCTTAACGCTTAAAGATTATCTCGACTTCTTATCTCGCCATACAGAACGTTCATTTCTGATAGCTGCGGCTTCCGTCTTTTCAGCTTCACTTCTGGCTGCTCCTAAAACGTACTTTGGCTGTGCGTGCGAATCCAAGGATTTTCCTTCAACATAGTCCAAAATAGGGAAGAGAAAAAGAAAAAATCTGCTACAGGTCAATTTGTTTTCGACATATAAGCCTAGCCAAAATATGAAGACCATTACCAGATTCTCTTGCAAGAAAAATTTATTTTCCAAATATGTCAGAGTCTGCATTAGCTCGTGGGGTACCACATTCTTCCGATTCGTTAGTTTCACCACCAGGCTTTAAGAATAGGATACAGGACATCATCGATTTACTGCCAATAAATTTTGAAGGAGGAACTATTCTTCCTTCGCTCATTTGGAAATAGTCTTCCTCTAATTCGAACATTTGCAATAGTTCCTCGATCCCTGGAGCCGCAAACACAGAGCCCACTCCTTCCCTGAAACCAAGAAAAAAGCAGCCCAACAATATCACCTTGTGTCCATTTTCCTTCTTACTTTTCCATGCGTTCAACAATGTCTCATAAAACTACGACGTAACAATTATCTTCATAATCGTTTTCTTTTAAGCTTTTATACAATGCATATTTCAAACTTAATTAGGCTTAATTTCAATATTTTTTTTGAGTTCAATATTTTTGCTTTTCAGTTACTCCACCACTTATTTCGTACAATACTTCAGATCACTGCGTTAGAACCAAATCAGAGTTTCATCCAGGCACTGGGGAAAAATGCATCACCTTAACCCGTACAGTTCAGGATCCAAAGTCCGTGATCCTTACCAAAAAAATTATTTTTTACGTATTACATCGCATGCTTGCTTTCAGGAGTATTGTCATGAATCCATGTCTTGCCGGTGGTCACAACACGCCTTAGGAAGCTGCTACCTTCCCTGTCATATCACTGCAGCAGCATGGAACAAATATCTACCAGGGTGGTTTTGTGATCCTCAGAGAGTTGCTTAGGGACCCATCTTGCACAGATCTTGTTAAATTTCAGCTTATCATGGATGATGGTCTCCACATGAATCCGCCTGTTGTCCCTTATCAGCTGGCCTTGCTTATGAGATTCATTGCCGGTGGATTCTCGTCCTCCTTTAAAGTTTTGGTACCAAGCAATAACGGATGATTGAGACAAACATGACTCGGTGAACTGCTTAGAAGTCTCTGATGAATTTCTGATGCTTTCACACCTTCGTTGTGGAGAAACTTGATGACTATTCGTTGTTCCACTTTGGTCGACACATCATTGTCCGCCAATTTTTTAAACAAACAATCGGTTGTCATGGCATCAGTGATCCTACAATGGTGATAGTTACGATCCCAACAATGAAAGTTTAGTTTTAAACGACAATGAAATGTACAAATGTACAAAAATTCCAGGTCAAATTTGAATGCCCCTCATGAAATGTTTATTTAAAAATAAAAACAAGGTTTTAATTGTTCCCAAATAAGGAGCATAAAGAATAAATAAATATTTTGTGATCAAATTCATTAATATCGAGTAATTAATATAAATTTTTTATATTTATAATTTCTATAAAATTTTGCACTCCTGCCCCCACATAAATTTCTTAGTTATACGTATGTAAAATTTCTATAATTGCTAAGCCTTATACTGTAATAAAAATAATATTATTTTGCAAGAAAATTGATCAGAAAATTATTCTTTATGAATATGTATTTTAAATATTTAAAAGAATTCTGCAGATAGAATGCACTGCCACATAATGTTATATTAACTGAAATTCTTCATTTTTATATTATCACATTGCTATCTTGACAGTAGTTACTTTATGGCCAGATGTTCAAGCAATAAAAATTAAACAATGACAGATAAAAATGCATGATTTGATAAATACAATAAATGGGTTAATATTAACTCCTCCTAACTATTAATTAGAAAATACATGCAAGATTAAGGAAATAATGAGGCTTTTATTTTAATCAACTTTTTTATTTTGTTTCAAATTCTTTCATCACTTTATGTGAAGCTGCATCTCAGTCCCAGGTCACTTGTGACATGTATCTTCCTGGATTACTGGAGAAAACTAAAAAAAAGTATCAGAAAACATTTCATAGCCTATTTCTTGTATGTATTCCAATGAATTTATTACAAAATTATTTATTAGCATAAGGAGTTATCAATCGATATTTGAAAACTACTGGTAAGAAAAACAAAAAAAAATTAAAATTAAAACATTTGTAATATCTTCCAATCGTGTAATAATCCATTAGGTTTAAATTGTTTATTTCATGGGCTGCTGAATTGATTATTACATTAACGGTACCATGATAATTTATTATTTTTAATATTACGAAACAATTCCAGTTACATTGTCAAAGGACGATCATAAACGCTTAATAATTATATTAATTTGTAGGCAATTAAAAAAAAAAACAAGGGAGTCTCATTACTTCAACTCTTGCTGGAAATATTTCTTATATTTTCGAAATTTAGGATTAAAATTAAAGCTTAAATTATCAACCTACCTATTCAAGACAGAACAGGGACTTTTTTGTAAGGAGACTGCCACGCATTCTCGCAATTATCAAAACTCTTTTCAAAATAATTTAAACTCATTTACAGTTATAATTGAAGTGGACGATTTGATTCGCATGAACATTATTGGTATTCCTCTAAAACATTAATTATTAGCAATAATTTGTTTGGAGTCGCTCCCTTCCTCCAATATCCCCAATATTAAAATATACGCAGGAGGCCGCTTGTAGATACCCAATTGCAGGTCGCCGCCGCTATCGTGATGACGTTACGGGCAACAGCAACATCAAAGGCTCCGGCGCAGAGCTGTTCGATTTGTTTTCATTAGGCTATGGCCTTAGTGCTAGAGAATATATAGACAAGGTGGGTGGGGGCAATTGCCAAGAATATCTCCCATTGGTTAAGCTGAAGGGATATTAATGACTATTAGACATGTTTAAACAATAGGCCAATAAAATAGGAGGAGATATCTTGTCAATAGAGGAAAGTGAATAAACTGAAACAAAAAGTTAAACATTAAGTTTCCTACAATCAAATTCACACATGAAGTTGAAGCGATGTATGCCTTCCTTCTTCTACAACTTAACATATTTTGTATTTCACCCGTTAGACGCAATATCTGTGGTACTGGCATTGTTAAAACTATTATATCAAACATATCAATAATCCCACTTTTAGTCCACACTTTCCAATATCTCGACTCTGGGTGATCTTTAATAACGATTAGGAGTCAATAGCTACTTTTATTAAGTATTTTTTAAAGCAAGATCGTATAGTGAATGCTTAATCTTAACTACAAAAACCCTATCCTTTTTACAACGCTTATATAACTTTTGCCATTTGAGTCATGTTTGGTGGATGAAATCTTGTGATCAATATTTCAACCCCTTCCACTAGTCCGATCTTGCTGAAATTTTGTACACATACGTAAAGTTAGTGACAATACATGAATCTAAAAAAAATTTTCAAAAAATCCAAAGGGGGGAGGGAATTAATATGAAATAGAATTGGCTTGTGTTTGTTTGTTTGCTCAAGAGATGCCGCTATACAGGGTGTCCTGTGTAACCTGTATCAGCGAAGGTCTGTGGTCTGGGAACACCAATACCTATCGATTGGATCCCACGTATGTTCCGCGATTTTTTGTAGTTTTCGAGATATGAATTTTTTTGTTTTATTTTCAGATTTTTTTAAAATTTTGGACGGTTTTAGCTATAACTTTTTCTGTGAAGTGATTCTTTGAGATTTTCTTTGTTAGTATTATGGCTAGCATGTGTGTTCATCTGTAACAACACTAAACACCAAAATTCTAACTATTACTAGCTCAGGGGGTATATATCAGTAATTTGCCCCCGGAGGGGGACGTCATAGACAGAACGCCGAAGGCGTTCGAGTAACAGAAAACAGTGACCAGCGAGGCCCGCAGGGCCGAGAGTAAGACTTGCGTTTGCTATTGCGCAGTAGTGAAAATTAACCCTATAATATGATTAACCATTCACTTATTAAGTAGATATGTTAAAATAATAAATTCATAGCATAAACGCGACGGGGCTGCCCGATGTCTTCCGTGATTATTAGGGGACATTACTCTGAACTTTTACCCTAAATTTTGTATATTACTATTTTAGTTACTAATCCACTAATTATTTGCTTAAGATTTTCTTTTCTGCTCATTTTATTTTTGTAAATAAATGTTTACCGTAACTATCCCTTTTTACAAACTTGTTTCCTCATTTTTGCTTATCTTACTTAGGGCAAACTTTTAGTTGATCACTCTTATGGGAAGGGATAGCTTAATTGGCGGGTAATTAAGTAATTAAATTCAAATGTTACTGCAGACACAACGAAATAAGCTAAATAAGTCAACCATATGGGGAAACAAACACTATATGATTTGAATTTCAATAAGCTTTATGCTGGAATGATTGACTCCCATTATTTATTGATGAGCTAATTAACTGATCATTAATAAAGGCACCTCATTTACTGTATTAGGAAGTGAGGACAGGGACGTCACAATCTTATGGTCTAAATGCTCGATCAGCAAAAAATTGCCCAGTGTCTATCTACTCAATTATGTAAATCAAAGCAAGCACAAGATGTACGAAAGTCATTCATCAAGACATGTACGTAAAACTGCCTGTCTCCAACCATGTCTTGTATAGTATTCTTTTTCTTTGAAATTCTTGTTGTGTCAGCAATAATCCCCTTGTTCGTATAGAAAATATTAATTTATTATGATACTTATTCTAAACAACCATTAAGCAACGATCCAATAAAAGATTTACCCAAGTCCTTTAACTAATGAAATAAGCATTAAAAGTTTTATAACAAAATAAGAAAAGATTTTATTCAATGAGAAAACAAAATGCTTGATAAATTGCAAAATTAATTAGTGACTTTGTAAGCCTAACAGAAATGATACAAGATGTAACAGGAAAATATGCATGAGGTTTAAATAACTTTGAGGCTCATAACGCTTGTATCCTTCAAATATCAAGAAATTCTCGCTACACAATAAGTTCCTCTGTTCAAGTAATGATAGTTAATCTAAAGTTAATCTACTTATCTGTCGGCACAACTATTTCACATCACTTTTGTTGGTACAGTTAATTTACATTTAAGAACCATGCTTGTTGTACCTTTCTCGCCGAACCTCGGTGACCCCTGAGGTGTGCCTGGCTATGCCTGCCTCGACTCCACCGTATCTCCCATGGACGAACCATCACGGCCTAACCCACCAGGACACCATCACATCCCATCACCTACACCTGTCGAGTGCTGAAAAGATCACATTCAGTCATCACTGTCATTAGCCGCCTTCTAATCAATTAGACGATGTAATTACTGTGAAGGGCGAGATCATGTTCGTCTGCTCACACATCCCATCACACCGCTGCTTTGCTTTTCTTCCCTCCATATTGCTTGCTATTACTGCCATGGAGGTCCTCATTGGGCAGGTCGCCCCATGCATGGGCTATCCACCTGACGTGATCACCGGTCACTCCACTCAACCGCTCAGATTCCAAGAGAGACGGGTAGTTTTTATTATATAGGTTTCTCATTTCAAAAATACGTGGGATGAGCCTTAGCCAATCACCTGCTCACGTTCTCAGTCTCTCAGTTCGATTCCTCAAAAATCCTGCCAACAAACTATATCATTGCCAAGGCAACACGGGAAAGAGCAACCCCCGACTCCCCCTCCCCTTGCTCAATGCTGCAAGCGTCGATCGAACGGAAAAAAATGAAGCTAAGAACAGCTGATTGCAATTAACAAAAGAAAATTAATAAAATACAAGCACTGAGAAAACTTTGTGACAGACAATGATGCCAAAATAGATCTACAGAGGGATGATTAACAAAATATTGATCTGTCGAAGATATAAATTGTCACAAAAGTTACCCAAAATCTTAAATATTTAAAAAACTTAAATAATGTAAAAAGAACAAAGACACAGATTTGGATGAATGAAATCCAAATCTAGTGACAGATCATAATTAATAATATATTAATTACGATATGTTCAGGGCCGGACTCATACCTTTAGGGGCCCTAAGCACTGCACACCTTCCTCAGTATAAATCCTGTTTTTCTGAGGATTCGGGGGCCCCTATTCACATGCTTAGTCTGCTTATGTACAGGGTTGTGCATAACCTTTTGCTAGGGGTCTGGAAAATAAACAAAACTAAGTGGAATGTTCTGCGGTTGATAATCAAAAAGTACGTTTATTTCTGCTTTTATCACATCAATATTTAGTGTGGCCACCACCTGCTTCTCGAACAGCACGCATCCGTTTCGGCTTTAATTTCTTGTGCAACGTTGACACAGCTGCGACGTCTTTTGCCACTGTTATTAGCAATGATGTTTTTGCTTTCCTGTGATAATTTCTCGGGCCTACCCTCAGCTAATTCGGCATGGCAGTTATCATAACCTTTCTTCCAATTGTCCGTCACCCATCTATCCGATCGGTTTAACTTGTTCGCAACCCATTTGCGATTAATAAAAGACGCACCTGCTTCCATTGCCTCTCGATATGCATTTGCACGAAATCTATCCATGAAACGCTGCTCTTCACTGTCATTTATTAAACCAGCCATATTTGTTTGATACCAATAGACGCACAATGAACTACTCTCTGCCGAAGCGTCATAAGAGTGTGCTACAATGCTGCGGTTTAAGTCGCAGCCCCCTAGCAAAAGGTTATGCACAACCCCGTATAATACCAGCGCTGGATATATGTCACACTATGGTCCACCGCCTACTTAATGTTCCCGTATCCAACCAAAGGTACCAAACTGAATTGAGTACCATTAAATCTATAGCAAGGTTTTTTAATTCTCAGTATGGATTAGATGTTCCCCCTTTTTGGTTGTTCCATTCCACAGTTTTTGCTTAATTTTTGTTTTGTTTGGCATACCAAAGTGAAGAAGATAAGAGGGGAAAAAAGTTTTTTTCAAAACAGTTTTATAATGCTTTACAAGATTTTATCTTCGCGCAGTTTGCGCATTAATTAGTTTCATATTTAATTCATATTGCTGCAAAGCTCTCACATTCAAATTGCTTCGTTTGACAAACTTACATATTCTTCTTATTTATAGTTTGATAAAAATTGTTGCTCACACAACAATGGTCAGATGACTTTTCAGTTCCAGCATATGCTTCAAGCCAGTGACGAACTCACATGTTCTCCTTTATTTATTGTTTGATGATTAGTATATCTCTTCAAGCTGGCATCAACAATTTAAAAAACTAATTGTTTGGTGGAAACAATTAACCAATTCGTATAACAATCGTTCCTCCGACTTACGGAGAGACAACTGAAATGAACTGGTGCCCTAGAACACGAACCAGTGAATCGGTTTGAAAAATGTTTCCTTTACCATGCATTGTCATCAGTCCTGTGTATGTGTATCAAATTTCAGCTCTCTAGCTTGTCGGGAAGTTGGTTTAATATTGGTTACAAGATTTGACGGAAAGACAAACCTACAGAAAAGCAAGTTGAATAAAAGCATATAAAAAAGCAGATGAACTTATGCATCAACCCAACAGAATATTACAAGAGTCACATTATCAAAATGCAAATTTACACTCAGAGACAGCGGTTTCCATATTTGGAACATTCCATTGAAAATTTAATTTTAATATTTTGGCACAAATAAGCCTTCACAGGTCCTTAATTGTTACTATATCCAAAATTGTGAAAGGACATATCAGTATTGTTATACAACTAAACAATTAAGAAAACCCTGCAATCTATGTGATAGCAATTTCCATATGCAAATTTAAACTGAATAATTCTGACACCAGAAGACAGAAAAATCATCAGTTTCTCACTTGTGTGTTAGGCAGTTGTTAACACTGCTTTCACATAATAGGAATGGTTCAACCAGTTGAAATTAGGAACCTGGCAAAGAAAAAATTCCAGGATGGTGAATCATATGGGAAAATTGCAAAAGACTTGAAACTGAAAAAGTCAACAGTACAATTTATGATACATCATGATTATGCAGTAAAGAAGAAATACAAGCCAGCCAACAAATTGTTTCAGACATGAAATAATGAATTTAAATCGTGCTTATGCTCAACTTCGTGAGGAAGGCCATCGAATTAATGCTGCTGTATTAAAAGAGACAGGAAATTTGCCAGGTTCAAGACGTACAATTCAAAGACAAATGAAATGCCTAAAATATAATTACAAGAAGCAGGCAAAACGTCCACCAGATGCTAAGAAAATCAGAGCTAAACGAGTTGAACAATGCCAAGAATGGCTTGAATCAGGACATAACTGGAAACTGACAATTTTCTCAGTTAAAAAGCGATTCAGATTGGATGGACCAGACCATGAAATGTCATGGCAACATGAAGGTGATGCACATGGACTTAAAAATCGAAAAAAACAACAGCTTGGTGGTGGTCCTATCATGTACTATTGTGCACTTGCTTCCACAGGTGATTTTCTTCTCTTAGAAGTGAAAGGCAATCAAAATCGTCATGATTACATAAAGCAGATGAAGGAGAAAGTAGTTCCCTGGATGAAAGCACTGGAAAAATCACATTTCAAGAAAGAAAAATTAATTTATCAACTGGATGGTGCGAGAATTCACACAGCCCATGACATAATGAGCTACTTTCAGTCTGCCAATGTCTAAGTTCTTGCCTGGCCACCTTACAGCATGGATTTAAACATTTGTTGAGAATGTCTGGTCGAAGCTTACTGACATTGTTTATGTACATGGAGCATTTGAAAACTTTGATAATCTTCGAACTGCCATTGTGAATGCAGCTGAAAAACTACATTCAACTGATCGACAAAAATTAAAAAATTTATTCACAGACATGAAAAAAAGGTGCCTGGAAGTCATGAATGCAAAAGGAGCAAAAATTAAGCGCTAAATTAATTAATAATGACAAGGTATGGATTTTGCTGTCACAAGTGTTGCAGTGTTTTTTGAGTTTTTTTCTCATATCTTGTAAGCAAAAAAGAAAATGTTAAAACCTTTTTATATGAAGATTATACTTTAGAATTAAACGTTTTTCTGAAATTATCAACTTATAATTATTTCTGGTTTTTTATTTAATTGCAGTATGGAAACCGCTGTCTCAAGGTGTATTAAAAAAAAAAAATTATGTCAGCTTTCCTTTTTGTTTTCTTTGGTTAACTCTTAAGTATTAATTTTTGCATAAAAATAAAATACATAATCTCAAAGTTAAAATCCTATGAAGCTTGAGGTTACTTATGAAATTAAGGGACATAAATTCACAATCAGAAAATATCACAATGAAATTTTTAAAAATACTTACATATACTGCATCACCAATGTCTGTCTGAAATTCATCTTTCATAATTTTGCCTTCAACTGTAAATAGTAAGCAGTAATGATGAGTTATCACAGTAAAAAAAATATTTTTCTTACTTTGGTAATATACAGCAAAGACCCTTAAAGACATCTTCAGTTATTTACGAAGGTTGGTGGGAAAGTAATGACTCCACGTAGAAAAGTGAGTAGTGTATTACATAGAGGACAAATGTAAGTATCAGATACAAAAAGAATTTTGAAAATCGGTTAACAAATAAAGTCACAGCCATAGAGGCATTACTTTTCAACCAACCCTTGTACACTATTACAGCTTAATCCATGCAAATAACATTCATAAAGGGTAGATCTGTCTCTGTGCAAGACATTGTGACGGGACGTGCACGATATTAAATTATCGTACACGACCCGACACTACAGATATGCAAAAGAAGCATATCTGTGTGGCTATTAGGAATTATTGACTATGAGAATAAACCGAAAAGTAAAGATCGTATAGGGGTAACGCTAGGAAATATCAAGGAATAGAAAGGGAATTGGGAAGTTCGGTAGAATAAGATAGATTAATTAATCTTAGGGGTAGTAAGGCATACGGGAGAATAAAGCTCAATCAAACCCAAGGGTGAGTGACTGATCTCTCTCGACTTAAACAAAAAGAAAAAATGGGTATTAGTATATCAGTAAAAAAGAAAAAAATTTATTCATAAATTTTGTGTGGATCGAGACAAGTTGGGAAAAGTAGGCCTAGAGCATACCTTTGTGTAGGGATTAGAGATCGAAAAAGGCGAACAATGAGCAAGAGGGGGAAGGTGTGGTGCTAACCAGACAACGAGAGAAGAAGGAGGAAATTCCGGGAAAGAGAAAGGAGAACAATAAGAAATCAAGGTCAAGGAGGAGAGGAAATGACTTGAAGAAAGTGAGAAAAGACAGAAGCGGTTGAGATCTCTAAGCGTAGAGTCGACAGCTAGCAGCGGAAGAAAATTCAGCGATCGACAATCCGAAGGAGGCGGACGAGACGACGGCACCAGCGACCCAAGCAGCCGCGTAGGCCTAGCAGATCCCGCATGACGAGGAGTGAGCAAGAGTGGGGTAAGCGGACGTGGTCAGGGGCTTTGCAACAGGTGACCAGAACGCAGGGGTACACGGCGAAATCGAGCTCATGCTCCTTACGCCGGGGTACCTAGGTGTGTTCGACCTGCGCTGTCTCTCCTGTCGTGAGCCACTCATCGACTGGGCTTAGAGCGAGGACGAAGAGGCAGCAAAGTTGAGCAGGCATGACCACGTAGCGCAACCGTGGCAGTTTCGACACCGAGAGAGAGAGAGAGAGAGAGAGATCGCCGGAATCAACGCAACCGTCGGAGCGGACAGCACCTGCAGAACCCAAGGAGAAAGAAATGAAAGACGACACGGACCCAGCGAGAATCATTGTACAGACTTTAGAGGCGTCTACGTACAGATAAGTGCACAAATTTTAATCACAGGCCTGCACGAAATATTTCAGACTACATATTGTGTGATTGGTGATTTAGAAAAAGAGGGATGGGGTTGCCTTAAAAAAAAAAAAAAAAAAAAAAAAAAAAAAAAAAAAAAAAAAAAAA